>VZZY01013273.1:0-35841 GCA_013400335.1 Eurystomus gularis | reverse complement strand
CAAGCACAGACAGGAGGAGGCTGGGGAGTCAACATTTGTTATTATTAAAAGCCATATGAAGCATTTATGTGCTTGTGAGCACATGCACTTGTGTGTATGTTTATGTGTTTATAAAAAGGTATCTGGGGGAAAAACCCAACCCCAATACCTGCAATAAAACCCAAAGGAATTTACCAGTCTACAGCTACATATAGTCAATATGCAAAAAAAAAAAAAATTACCACTGAAAATAATCAGATGTAAAATGACAAAACTGACCAGAGGGTTTAAGGAAGAGAAGNACCAGAGGGTTTAAGGAAGAGTAGGACAGAAAGTAATGATGGAAAGATTTCAATAAATCAAAAGAATGCATTTAGAGTAAACTGTTAACTGTAGGAAAACCTCACTGAAGTTTTCAAAAACATGAGAATTACCCAAGTTACTTTTCCAGTTAATTGAGTTTTGACCATTTAAAAATATACCCACAATAATGTAAAAAACCCCCAAACACCCAATATGGTGTTTTAGCTTTCTGTGAATTCAGCATTTTATTTTTAATGTAGATTTAAATAATTAAAGTTTATCTACCCAGAAATACAGGAAACTTAAAAAACTAATAGAGGTTGACTGCAATGATACTCTACCCTATGCTACCACCAGACTGAACANGATTTGCAGTCTGCTATAAAGGCTGACAATTCTATCAGAATAAATAAGGCTATGAGCAGAACGCGGATGACTACAGGAATCTGCAAACTTTCAAGTCTGTTTTTGTTTTTGTTTTTGTTTTTGTTTTAAAATGCCTGTATAAAAATTGGATCCTTAAGACAGAACATACAATTACAGAACTATCTTTTAATGCCAAAACATGCCTGTACCTTGCAAAGCTGTAGTGCAAAGCAAAGATGAAAACACTGAGGTTGGGGTTTTTTTTTATTGGGGTTGAGGGGGGGCATTGCAAAAAGCAGTTTGTCCATCCACAAGGGGCTGTGCTAGGGTTACCAAGCTAATTTACCTTGTGACCCGAGCTAGATTTTTGAACCCATTCCTTCAAAGGTGAAGAACTAGGGTATTAAGCTTGATTCATTTAGAAGTGCCCTACCAACATAATGAATGTTTTTAATAACATCTACAACTCCACTGGGAAAACAGTATAAGAAAAGCCCAAGTGCTCCTTTAATGTTTAAAACTTGATTAAATATTTACAGTAGCATAAGACTGAAAAATCAGAAAGCTCCTCCTTGAGTTGATTGCATCAAATCATGTTTATGGTAGCTTATGAAAACTAAAAATTGTTACCATTATTAGAAACAAATAAAAAAGCTAAATTCAGATATACAAAGTTTTGTAATCTTTATCATGTGTTTGCAAGATTCTACCGACTTGTCAAGGAAAAAACAGAACTAGATACGCTTATGTTTACTAAAAACACTATTCTCATTTTAAAGACAGACATTTGAGAGAGAATATTTCTTTTTTCCCTATTTCCCTTGTATTTCTTCTGGACTATGAAGGCTTATTTTGGACATCTACCTATCAATCAGGAATTTTCTCTTTTGTTTCAGATTTTCAGACTTCTTTTATTTGTTCTTCAGATCGTAAGCCCCTTAGACAAAAATCTGCTTTTCTCAGCTGCCTCCTTATAAATGGTCCATACAGTACATACAAAGCTTTCAAATAAATTCGGGTGCTAAATAAGCATTCAGGTGCTCACTCCGTATTAGCCTTAGGAAGAAAATTTTTTCATGGAAGTCCATGGACCCAAGGACATAATTTTAGTTCTAGAAGAGTTCCTATAATGCAAAATGTAGACCCAACCATTAATAGTCCCAGTCAAAAGCAAAGTTGAAATGAGCTCATTGTGCTTGAAGGAGTTTATAATCTCACTATGGAAGCTAGAAGATAAAGACAGGAAAGTGACAGAGAGAACGTTACTTGACCAAAATCATACCATAATCCAGTGTCATTCTCTGCAAATAAAGCATCTATTTAAATAGCTGCTGAAGCTACTAAAACCTTAAAAACCCCAATCCTCTCAGGAATGGACCAGTGTTCTATAATAAACACCATGGTCAGCTCTTTGCAAATGAAATCACGATACATGTTACAAAAGAATCTGAAGTGTAATCACTGTCGTTATAACAAAGCAATTCGATTCTATTTTTGAGAACAGCATCTGGTATCTCTAGGGAGTTAGATCTTTAAAATGACTGCCTATAGTCACTTTTAACAATCTAATTGTTACCTTGAAGCAATTTGGAAATCTGCACATTCCCAAGTAGCTATACATCTATGTATGCCCAAAGGCCTATCTCAGTATTGACACAGCAAAGAAAGGACCAAGGGAATCCTGAGAACACAGAAAAGAAAAATCCCACATCTCCCATGCTCCAAGACACTCCTCAAGGAAAAGGCAGAGAAGCTGATGCTTCCTCCACCCTCCGTATCAGCTGCTGGAAAACCACAAAGGTTTTCCTGTTGCCAGCCAAAAGCAGATGGAAGCTAATATGCTTCTGTAAAATACAAATCAGCCAAACTAGTTCTTTCAGTGGTACTTATTAATAAGGATATGAGACAAAAAATATAATTTATTTCTCAATTGTATGCTTTACAAAACCAGAAGCGCGCAATGTAGTTGACTAACCAGAGCAAACTACCAGGACTATGAAATCAAGTCTCCTAAGCTAAGTCAAGCTGTCATTTCACTCAAGCTGCTAACTTCCTTGTGCCTCAAGCTTCCCAGATGTACAGTTTGGCAAAAATACATTTGCAATGAAAAACAGATGCTCTTTCAAAAATGTGAGGTCTCAAGGATAAATAAAGACTTTATATATACTATGCAAAAGATTGCTACGTCTGCTTTAAAGAATTATGTTATTTTGGTCTAGCTTTAGAATTTGGGCATGAGTAGGAATTCCTATAAAGCAGCGTATCATTGCTAGACACCTTCCGTTCATTCATACAAATACAAGGAGCATATATATGGCCATGCAAAGCAAGCAAACTGCTTTTCATGGATTACGCTACTTTGCTGTTGTTTTCAGCTTTATGTACTTGGTTACAAATTACCATCTGTACCATGTATGTTAATAGCTAGATGACAGTATTCATACATAGAGGCATGCACATTCCATCTGCCATGCAGTTAGGCCACACATAACTCAGTCTCACCTTTAGACAAAACAACTGCTGTTTACTCAGACTGACAATGAAATTAAATGATTGATGTCACGGGCAGCTACCATCTAACATTCAACCAAATGTGCACTTAGCATTTAGGTGTCACCTGTTCCAGACATAAAACAAAACGGGCTTTTTTCACAGTAATTATTTGTAGAGAAAAAGTCTAACACTTCAGCCAAAGCTCAGCACAGAAGTGACTTCAAGTAGCCACCAGAGAAAAGTTGCCCTCCAACCCTCACCCCCTTATTTGATGCAGTATTTTTAGTTCTGTGCTTAGCAGGTATATGACACTTCCAGAAAAATTTGCCTCTTGTGCACTGACAATGTTAAAATATTCAGAACATTATCTGAAAATGTTTTAAATTTATCAGAGTATGATAAACTCCCATTCGTAAACAATGCAGATCCCAATATTGAAATAAACCTTATTTTTTCATAATTATGAAAGATCTGATATTGATATACACCAACTAGCACTCAACTCCTGGAATCAAATAAAGTCCCTCTAAGGTTTCAATGCATTCTTGGAAAGCAATCAAAGGCCTCTCTTCCCATAAGTTTGTTATTTATAGAAAAGCATTTGATTGTTGCATTGAAGTGTGCACTCTATGTGTAAAAAGGTGTTTATGGGTTTTAGTACAGTATAGTTAATACCCAAGCAATACCTAGCCCTTTTATAATAAAGAACCCTTACTGAGAGGATATATTTTGTACTTTTCATCAAGTGTACAGCATACAATTACATTTGCTGGTGGTCTATAATGTAAATCCCAGTTGAGTCAGCTTATAGCTTATAGATTTGTTGTTCCGCATACAACAATTAAGAACAGTTACATTTTTGTACTCAACTGAAAGTAAAGAGTAGGATTTGAGAAAAATGTTCACACTTTATTTCAAATAAAACTATGAAAACGTGCAGAAAAAATAAAATCAAAGCTACACTGCTTAGGAATTAATATATTATTTTTGTTGGTTATGGATTGATAGTTACATATTGTCCCACAGACAAAGGAAATAAAAGGTGCAAAGATCACACCTGTTCCCAAACATCCAGAATCCAAAATTTAGTATCAATTCACATTGATATTTTCCATACATGAATATAAATAGGTATCCGTTCATGTAGCATTCTAAGCTTTAATGTTCCATTTACAGTTAGAAGGAAAATTAAAGCGCAAGCTTTCACAGCTTGACCTATTTCAACTCCAATGCACAATTTAAATATGTGCAATTTTTTTTGTCAGTTTGGGGAGGGTGGGTGTTTGGGTTTGGTGCTTTGGGGGTTTTGTTCGTTTTGGTTTTGGTTTTGATTTTCTTTTTTGTTCTGGTTTGAGTTTGGGGGTTTTGGTGCGTTGGGGGGGAGGGTGTGTTGGGTTTCGTTTGTTTGCTTTAAGAGTATGGCAGAAGAGAGAAAATAAAGTTATTTAAGATCACAAAACTTGCAGTTCTGAGGAGCTTCCTTTCGATATTGGAATTCTGGATAGGTACAGATGAGGCGCAAGTTCTTAGAAGGTTCAATTTTTTTTAAAACACCCATAAGCATAATCAGATAACTGAGTTGTGCACCAATGTCCTAAGAAAAATTAAATTCCAATATGAACTACATCTTGCATAAATTGTTATGGCAAATCTTATTTGCAAATATTAGGCACCTTTCACTTCACAGATTTTAATTCTGCCCATCATTATAGCCACAACTGAGCAAAATACTTAAGCATATGAAACGTGTCAGATGACAAGTCCCTCACCAAACTCCCAGAGTTACAAACTTTGTGGCAGAGATTATGTCAGTGTTGACCCCAAACTCTCGACCACTCCTGACAGGCATGGTAAACTACGTGAGGTGCCTACTGTGTGATGAACGACTTGTGTGAACTGTGTAGTTTTGGTCCAAAAGAAGCTATCTACATACTCCATAAACTTTGATTCTTAGGTCATATAGGCAAAATTCTTCCCTACCATTTTTCATTCATAATTTAAGTAATAAACTATATCTGTACTTGCAGATTTTTAAGGATACTGGAAGAAGATCAGCATTATTTATATATATATATAAAAATACAAAAACTTCTTTTACTGTTAAATAAATCAACTAAGCAAGTGCCATATAAATAAGTGACTATCTAAGCAGACAGAGAGGTAGATGAAATTGAAATGCAACTCTGAACTGCCTCACACAACCGAACAATTAAGTCAAAGTGAAATGAAGATTTAATATCTAATTACAAGAAAGATCTGTGAAGTATGTTATAAAATCAAGTGTTTGCACAGAAATATATTTTGCTAGAAAGCAGAGTGGTAGTTCATTTGCATATTTCTTTTTGTTAGCACACAAGAGAGTGAAACTGCTAAAATTAAAAAAGCAAATTGTTTGAAAACCTCAATTTTCACCAAAATAAATGGCTGAAAATGGCCATTTCATATAGTCCTAATTTTTGCAAAGTTGATCCAGAACACATCTCTCCGTAAAATCACTTTTTCAGTGCTTCGTTAACATTAAACATGTGCTTTACGCGTCTTGCTGGACCACAGCCAGAATTTTCAGGACCATAGGACTGCCCCCCCCTTGCCACCAAGCAGGAAAATTTATTTCATATTTACAGAAGTTAACAGATCACCTTCTGGAAAGCAGAAGTAATTTAAAATGCTCTACCATAAGAAAACTAAAAACTGGGGCAGATTCAAGATTCAGTGATTTTTTTTTTATTTTTGCACAGGGAAAAAAAAAAATGTATGACTTTACACACTAGTATTTTCAAATTAGGAGAGCATCTACCCTGTGTTTTCACATGAAGTGCAGTAGGGAAGCATAGACACCTTTGCTTGTGTTCCCCTGGTGAACTCAAAATTTGCTTAGAACCATTAAATATCTTAATAGCTCCTCAACATTATGAACCACAGTATTATATGAACGGAACATTCCATAGAAGTTGCTATCTTAATAACTGGATAGACTATTTGTTCGAACTTGATTTCATAATGTCTTCTCTTTTTCCTTTATCTCTGACAGTAGCCTTCACTGAAATTAATAACCAATGGCTCTCCTCAATCCAATATTTTGTGAGCTGTTATGAAAACTATGCATTCCATGAGTTGAAGCAGAGAAGAAGGGTAAGGTGCACAGGCACATAAGGAATTTGTACCAAATTACTTTTGTGAACTAGCCATGTCCTTTAGCATACTCCTACTCCCTAGTGACGGATAAGGGCTTCCAAACTGATACACTATTGTTTATTTCAAGATAAATTTCAGCTAAGCATTTATTCAGATCAGACAATGCTGGGTTTAAGGAGATGTTCCTACAATTGAGTTAATACAAAATATGGTCAAATGAATATTTGCAACTTGATCAAAGTTATCTTCTAGCATTAATTCAATCATAAAACAATCTGTTTACATAAATGATTAATGATAAAGCTATACTATGTGCAAACTCAACTTTGTATATGACTGTTAACAGATTACCTTTACAAAACATGCTTGCTAGTAGTTAAACATTGTTCTTGTAGAGAAACTCAGAATAAATGGATTAAGTGAAATCTGATAGAGTCTGCAAAATCCAACACGCTGATATTGTACACAATTTAAGCCATGTGTTTGTACAGGAGAATATATTAAACCCCATCTGTTTTAACAGTTTTTAATGTTATAAATTAGGAAAACATCAAAAATGTCAGGAGACGGCAAACACTTATTTGTTGTCTTTCAGCTCTATATTTATTAGACAAGTTTGTTATCAAACTATTCCTCCAAACATGAAAAGAACAGCAGGCCTTCTGGAAAACCAGATGGCTGCTGTGGTTTTGAAACATGTTCTGGAAGGGTTATATAGTTTACATTTTTTCTTCTTCATAAAGGATTGTGTGGGATGTGGCATGGTTCTCAGACACAAAACTCCTGCAAAAAACCCCCAAGGGGTATGTGGGTGGGAGAGTGAGGAACTACCGGAGGATACAAAAAGAAAGCAAAATACTGAATGTAGGAGACCTTCTCGTAAGAAGAGAGAAACATCTCAGCTACAAAGGAAAAAAGTTACCAGTATAAAGAAAAAAAATGCTTTCACACTACCCAGTCTTAGGCGTTTCTCTGAAACAGAAGGGGGCCCTAGACACTGAAATTAAATGGGCGAACAGAAAGGACAGTGAAACATCAGAAGAAATGTGTTTGATGGGATGAATGACGTGCATGTCAAGAGGAAAAAAGAAAAAAGGTCAGTCTAACAAACTCAGAACATAATCATATTCCAAAAGGAAAAATGTTTAATAACATTTGGCTAGTCATTAAATCAATACGCAGTAGGAAAAAGCCCAAATATAAAAAGGACTCACAGCCAAATTACAGGAAGGATTACAAAAGGCAAGAAAAGGAATCCTTGACTACCCCCAGTATTCTGTATTTTTGCTGTTTGCCATGCCATTTTCTATCCCAATCTTCTGTTTTGGAGCAGAGAAAAAAAATATTTTGAAAAGTATTTAATTCCCAGGGCACTGTTTACACAGAGAAAAAGAGGCAATTGAGACCTTGGATAGCCTCTGGGATCGGGACGGCCAATCTTCCTCACCCAGCATGGGGGACATGCATGCCAGGTACCAGCATTCTTTTATAAGCACAGCATGGCATGCCTCTCTGGCTCTACCTCACCTGGGCATTCTGGTCACACACCTCCCCACACACACCCCCAAAAGAAAACCCTGTTGCCCATCCCATGATACACCCTGGCTCACACAGGCTGCTTCTAAACTGCAAATAACCCACCTGCCACTGACATTAATTTATACCCAGTCTGACACTGAAGGCTGCTGAGTTTCTAAGCCGGGCGCTCAGCCTGCACACATAAGAACAAGAGACAGGGAACACGCATTGAAACATGGGTGGTTCTGACTGTAAGGAAACATTGTTCCCATGAGGGTGTTGCTTAGAGGGTTGTGCAGTGTCCATCCTTTGAAGCTAAGACTCGCAGGAGAAAGCCCAGAGTAACCTGGCCTGAGCTTGCAGTTGATCCTCCTTTGGAGGTTGGAATAGAGACACTGAAGGTCACATTACTCAAAAATTAAGAATCAAGATAATCAAACTAATTAGGTACTTGCCACACAGAGAAGGAGTGAAACTTAAATGGTTTCCCTTATAAGTGATTTCCAGTTTTTAGAAAGTATAAGAAAACCTAATATCCATAGGAATAGTATTTTAGGCAAACATGTTTCTTGCAGAAACCATTGAAGAAAATAAAATAAAGCACAACAGGATTAACACCATATATATTAACTGAATGATGTATTATTTGAGAATACCACTTAAAGACTTAGCGACAAGGGCAAGTTTATAACTTTTTCTAGAATCCTTTTTCAAGGAACATCGTGGAAAATCTTACATTTTGAGTGAACACTGTACAATCCTCAGCGTGCACATCTCAGTATTTTGACTAAGCCAAAATTAACATGCACGGAGAACAGCCACAGCTACAGTTCATGAATAAGACTGATTTAAAACACTTCTATTGTAGACTGTATATTTTCACTAACATTTTTTAATCCAAGAAACGAATTTAAATCCCAAACAAAAGTTTTGCATTTGCTTTTCTTTATCACTTCGGATTTCGTAAAGTTGTTATTAAAAAATGTATTATTTTTCTCCAAACTACTAACTCGTTTTTGAATTACAGTTTTCACCGTTAGCCACAAATACTAGTACATTTTCTTCACTGAAAACATATCTTTTATTGATACTGTGTCTGTGATAATGATGCAGGTGAATTTTATCATTCCTTTCACCCTACTAGTAATGAACAAATTCACTGCTTATTACTTTGGACTTGATCTCTAGCAAAACACTACTGGAACAAACAATTTGATTTGTCAACACCTTTACAAGGACTCCTCAATCAATGTCACAAATCCAAATTTAAACAACAAAATACATTTGACTGCAAGACCCCAGACTGATTAGAGCTCCGAGTTCAGTGAATTGCACCAGACAGGACAGCAATCAGATTATTAACTCCACTTGAAAATACTCTCTGCAGCCTGGGATTAGCATGCATATTTTGATATAGATCGATAAGCAATCTCCTTTCTATAAGAAATGCCTGCAACATTCATTTGGCTGATCAAAGGTATATATCAGCTTGTTGTGACAGCTAGCTATTGTTTCCCTTTTTCTTTATAGGAGAGTCTCTATTAAAAAAAATCCCTGGCTCCCTTTCACCTAATAGTGGAAGTCAACAGAGAGTCACAAAATTCCATCTCCTCAATACCCAAACACAATTAGTACAAAAAGGACTTTGCCTTTTTTGAGGTAACTTCACTACTTCATCCTTTCCACTCCCCCTCCCGCATCTTGGAACTGTGAACATTCTTTTCTAGCCTTCCAAACATTTTCATGGTATTATTCTCAACTTCATCCACAATTTAATTAGAAATAAACTGAAATTTTGGTGTCCATCTTTGGCAATTTGGGTAACATTTTCCGTATCAACAATACATTCCTGGGTTTGGATTAAAACCAAAGCAACCCTTGAATGCTAATTTGTTCACACACCAACATCTATTTCAAAGGAAGAAGGCAAAATATTTTCTCCAAAAGTTAACATGAACTCTTAACTGAGCTCTGGATTTCATTGCATCTGCAGAAGAGCTGAAAAACCAAAATTTATCTGCCAATTTTTTTCAAGATAAAAGCACAGGCATTTCAGCCCTCCTCTAATTACATGTGAAATAACCACTATCTCATCGGAGCTTTTTATCTTTTTAATAAAAAAGACATACTTTAAAAAAGACAAGTACAGCTTGTGAAGCACTCAAAAGTGAGATTCGCACAAAACAAAACTAGACGCCATGCCTTAAGAATGAGGCCATTGGAAAGTCAAGGCACATTTTGATGTTCTGAAAAGGAGATACTCTCTCAGATCAACGTGAGAAGAGAATTCCAAAATTAAAGCTCTTTTCCAGCAGCACTTAATATGGAGGAAAACAATCCAACCCAGGTTCGGTTGTGGTATGGAAGTCCTGAAGCATAGGAGAGAAGATTCTCCTTTCATACCCATGTTTCAAGCATAAATAAAAGAATCAAGCAGCTTTCACTGCTGGTTTTGTAACTTTTTTTCAGTGGTTTACAATTTTAATTGATGAGCTTCCTAACCAAATATTTCTTCATTATATTCAGTAACAGTGTACTGAATTCCCACACCAATG
The DNA here is from genome assembly GCA_013400335.1 of Eurystomus gularis. Lineage (NCBI taxonomy): Eukaryota > Metazoa > Chordata > Aves > Coraciiformes > Coraciidae > Eurystomus > Eurystomus gularis. The sequence continues at coordinate 25,492 of VZZY01013273.1, read as the reverse complement.
AATTCAGTAAGCTTTTCCCACTGGCAGTGGCTTTGCTCCTATGCTTTGTCCCACAACGGTCTGCTCTGAGTACACCCACACTCTAGGATGCCTGGAGAGAGTAAATACTTTTATTCTTAACCTGTGCTTACCTCCATGCTGATGCAGCCCCTACATGCTTGAGAGCAGCACGTAAGAACTGGACCCATTGGCTGAATCTGGTCCAGTACATATGATGTCTCTACATTTATCAGCATAAATTTTAGTCTCCTACCATTTTCCCAATATTTTGTCTCACAATACTGCTCTTGTTCTAATCCTAGGCCTTTTCCTAGCAGAGGTGGCATGTTATTTTCTAACATTCTATAAATAAAATATCTCCTTCACCGCTGAATCCTTATGGAAAATCCTGAGCTAATCATGTTAGCTCTTACAGTTAACAAGCAATAAAACAGGATTAGGAACCTCAGCATCTTTTGAGCCCTGTGAGTATGTACCGCTTGGTGTGTAAAATAAGCCTAGGTTTCTCAACACAACCGAGAAAATTAATACAGAGCAATTCCATCCACGTATGTATACCTAATGTACACAACATTAAGGGAAGAAAATTTATCATATTCTAATCCTTTCTAGGTTTTTTTTCACCAGCAATTTTTTGAAACATTTCTAATTTCTGGTACTACAGAACAGCAATGGAAACTGCTATGAATAATACATCATCTCTTTTATTAGTATTTCTAATTAATGAATTTATTCAAACTGGACAATTTGTAGGCTAAAAGATACAATAGGAGCATTCTGGGTATTCCTTTCAGCTAAAGATACAAACAAAAACCCCAATTTTTTGATGGAAGTAATTTCATCCATTAAATACAAATTGAATATTAAAAAAAAAATCACGCCTTTTAAATAGCAAATAATCATACAATAACAATGAAGTAAAATGAAGGAAAAGACAAGCAGTTCTTCAGCTCCATGACTAAAACTGCACAGGGCAAGGTATTGCATGGCAGGGGGCTTGCTGCTGACTGCTTGCTTTGTATTTTAAGTTTCAAAGGTTTGTTTGAACGGTGTGTAGAAGGATGAGTGGAAAGGAACAAAATCCTACAAATACTGGCAGCAAGTGCTAATTATTCTCCAAGGTAATTTTAAAAATTATTTTCTTTTATTTTTTTTCAAAATAATCCTTTTGGTTATGCAAGATAAGCATCCATCTCCCTTTGTACCTTATGTCAATATATCAAGGAAAAACTTGTATACTGATGTTACCTGGAAAGCCTAGACATCTCTTTATGACATGAAAGACTAAATTTAAAATGATTATCCAGATTATTGAATCACTAAGAGGATCAATGGATTTAATAATATACTTAATGTAGAACAGGACAATCGCTTATTCTTACTGAAACTTGTTGGAAGAAGAGGTACTGCTTCATGGCCTTTCGCATTCCCGGGTAGTTAAAACTGATAACCAAAGTTGTTTTTCCCTTAATGGTTCTTCATCAACCAGCAATCAAAATCTAGTTAGCTCCAGATAGCAGCTTCATATTTGATTAAGAAATCTTAGATGAAAAACTACAGATTTCAAGATACAGGTTCTAAATCTTTAAGCTTCTTAACACACTCATGATTTCTTTAGTGTCATAAGTCAAACTCAGTAACACATGGACTGATTTTTGTTGTGAAATTCTATAGAGTACTGTTGTGCAAGAATGGGAAGTAGGTCCCCTTTTTAGACATAATCCTCATTTTTCAGCTATTAATAAAAGATAAATTTAAAAAGGTATCATTTAAGCACCAACTTAGATAGTGCAACTGTCCCCTCAAAAAAACAAGCTCAAAATGTTTATAAAAGGGATTATAAATATATAGTATAAAGGGATTATAAATATTTAGTATTTTGTCTTTAATCTAGTAATCTGTTGGGTGTTCTTAATGAAAGGTTAATATCATTGACTAAAAATGTTTGTAAGACCCTTATGGAAAACTTTTGTTAGTATATAATCTACATGATAAACTACAAGGAAATTAAAATTTTGATAGGAAAAATTGCATATATAGTTCTTTTTATAAACATTTGCTGCTTTTTACTTAGCACTAATATGTATTTGATAGGAGCATTTGCTCAAATACCTTTGTAGTACAACACACTGACCTAAATAACTTACGTCCCTTTCCTATCATTTTTGTTACACAAAATATTAATCACCTCCTCTCTTTCTCAACACCACTCCAGTCTAACTGATGATATACTTTGAAATCAGTCCATAGCAGTAGAATAGCTCTTTTTACCAAAGGAATGCCCTGTTGGTTGCCTTCCCAAAACCAGGCAGAATTTTCAGAGGAGTACACATTTGTGTTCACAAACAGGAAGAGATGAAGCCAACATCCCTCTCATTTCATCATTTTCATCAGTCATTTCCCTCAATTACAATCAAATAATTTGAGTAGTAGTATAATTCAGTCTTGCATACCTAGAACCAGTTACAGCAGCCTATGGAGAAGGGTATTTAAAGTTGCAACATCACCTACGCAGCAAATAACAAATGGTAATTTTCACTTTCAAGTACTTAGACTGTATATTACTCTATAGAATCTGAATTCATTGATATTTTTCATCTTTGACAAGAGTAGGCCATTACATAGAATATTCATTTTGAAGGAAATTAATCTTCATTAATCACGACGACTGTATCACTGACAGAGTTCCTACATTAATTCAATTAGACATTTGATTTTTCCATTCCACACTAGTAATGTACTCATTTCAAATTGAGAAATTATTTGTGCTAGTTACGATTTTGGGTTAAGTCTGTTGTTTGACTACATCACAGGAAATTATTAGGAGACATGAGATGTTATCTGGGGGAAGAAAGCAAAAAAGATACATTTGAAAATACCATTACACATACTAGAATTGTTGCAGGTTTGTTTTTAAAACAAGCCCTATCCAATGTCCCATTTCAAAGCATAACTATACACTACTTCTAGTTTGGATTGAGATCTTTTTTTATGATCTGGGTTCTATCCTATTAAAACTGAAGAAAAAAAGTGGAATATTTTCCATTGGACTATTTTTGACCTCCTACCTGTAACAGCCCTAATCAAGTCATTCCATTCTTAAAAATCAGCCTTCATTTTTGATATTTTCTCCTACTTGTCAGTAAGAGAAACTCACAGTAGTACTAAATCATTCTGTTGTATTGAGGATCAGCTGCAGTACTGCCTTTTATGTGCTTCTTTCTGACACTGAACACTACTTCCCTCCCAGTGTACATGTACACCTATATACAGGAGCTTATAGCTGTATACTCTAGCTCCATCTAACTAACTTTCAAGGTAAATGACAGAATCACAGAATGGCTGAGTTTGGAAGGGACCTCTGGAGGTCACTTGGTCCAATTCCCCTGACTCCAGCAGGACTGCACAGAGCTGGCTGCCCAGAATCATGTCTTGACTACTTCTGATATTTTCAGGGAGGTAGACGCCACACTGTCCAGTATTTGCCTCGTTCTGGGAAAGCTATAGAAACAACATGCTAAAATTTCCATTTTGACACAACCCCCCCCCCCGTACAAGTGTAAGGGGAATCTAGTTAATCATATTAGGTATGGCCATTAGGAATCTATTAGATAGCACCATATATGCAAGAAGCAGCATGACCTTCAACACATAAATAAAAGACTTTTTTCCTCTATTAGTTTTGTCTAAACTGGTGTTGAGAGGTGTTGTGTTACTTGTATCACACAGAGGTTTCAACATTTATTAATCTGACATAAATAATAATAATAAAAAAGCTTGAAAACCTCATGAACCAGGCTATGCACCTTCATAAAAAGCTTATTACATACATTTTGCAACACATTCCTTCTCCTTCTCCAAATTTGGACTGCACTCCACTTCACCTGGTGTCTACCTTGAAAAGAAGCTATTTGAGCAAGAACAATCGATAGGATATGTCACACCACTTTAAAGGGAAAACAGGCCCCCATTCTCAACTTTTTTTTTTTTGTAAATAGATTTGTAAAAATTAATTTTGCATTTCATCTTACAGATTACATGGTGGCTTGTGCTAAAACACTGTCATTTCCCATTTACTTGTAAGGACTGAGAAAAGAACAAATTCAAGAATAGTTGAACACCAATACTTCCCAGCAACTATTTCACAATCTTTAAGAAAGGAATGGAATCCTAACTATTGGCTATTTCTCCATACAGATGTCAATGACTATGTTAAAAATCAGATTTCTTTTAACAATACAGAATTTCTGCCTTTCAGTATTCCTTCATCTAATGCAGGATGTAGAAAGCAAGGAACACTAAATCGAACACCTATGTATATGACCAGATGCAGAGTTTTGCCCTTAAGCACCTCTTAGAAATGGAAGCAACCACTTTTTTAGGCAGAGGAGAAGAAGCTATTACTTCTCCATAGAAATATGGAGAGAGAGAAAAAAAAAAAGAAGAAAACGTTCCAAACCCCACAGCTAACTCATTTTCACACAGTCAATGCAATAAGAACTCTCTAGAGGCTGCTCAGCTCAACTGCAAGTCTGTTCTGTAATAAATGCATGAACACAGCTAGACACAAAACATCAGAGCTGCACTGACACTGATCTGGGCTTGATCTTTTGACTTCTACAAGAGTAAACCAAAATGAATTGGATGGAATAAAACAGAACTTCTTGAGTTTTAAACTAGTCTCAGCACTCTTTTAAATACAAATATTGATGGAATTATTCCACTGGTAAGACAGAGGCATTCAACAGTTTCAGTGCTAATTTCTTTGAACTAAAGATTTTGGACACAAGGGATAAGATACTATTGTTTTAAATAAAGGTCTATTTAGACGGTCATTCTGAAGAAGGTGGATATACTGAAAACAAGATAACAAGATTAAATAATGGTGATAATGTGGCATACAAATAATGGGAGGTGCTAAATTTGTATTTAAGAGAATGTAGTGTCTGTTTTTTACACCCAGGGTACTATAAGTGTTCTGGCAATCCCCAGTGGTCTTAAAAGAAAAACGCAGCAAAAGAGGGGAAAGGAGAGGCTGACTTTCAAATCATCATTGCTGAACAGTGGTATGTGAGAGGAAAAAGAAATGTAATCTGCTCAGTACATGTACTCCTTATCATAGTGTGTCTTCAAAAAAAGATTTAATTACTTAAGCTAGGATATATTTGTCAGTATATGGCATGTTACTATATTGGGATTAATGCTCTGAAGCATCTTCCTTTGTCACCTGAGATTTTCTCTGAATGTGTCTCATGTAAAACTAAATACCATGTTTAGCAATGAGTCTTACATAAGAGTCCTTCTGCTTCTGCTTCCACAGAGCTTATGCTAAAAAAAAGTGACTGATTTAAGTGACATTGGTAGGCTCTTTGAGTGTAATTCTCCCTATTATCTTATCAGTGGCCAAGTCACGGAAGTGTGAATCTTCTCTAAGGATTACATCTGAAAGGATCATGATTAAAAAGAGAGTATCTCATGATCTATCTCAAATTATTTGTTGTATTAATGCTATTTATTACCTAACCTATAGCCACACCCCTGATATACAGGGATGTAGTTTTGACTGCATGCTTACATAAACAGTATTAAAGAATTCAGATGAAGTTCCCCTCAAGAATAACAGAAACTACGACAGTCAACTCAAAAGACAAAAAAAAGAAAAAAAAAAAACCCCACAACAAAATGAACAACAAAAATAATCAAAACCAACTTCTCTGAGCACAAAAAAAAAGCCAAAAAAACCCAGAATGGAATGAAGCACAGCATCTCTATAGAGGGACAGAGAAGCAGGAATGCATTCTTCCTTGTTATCAAAGAATTTCCATCAAGGAAGAAAAGTTAAGAGCTGGTCATACACAGCTCTCCTGCTGCTCTGAAAAATTCTCATTTCAGAGTAGAATTGAAGATTGTCCCAGGAATGCAAACACAAATGTCTGTATTTCTATAACATTTAAAAATCTGTATTACCCACAAACTACTCAATTTTATCAAGCACCTGCTTCTTTCAGTCTGTTTGGAATCTCTACAGACAGGACACTTCATCCCTGCAGAGCCCTAGCAATTTCTTTAGGGACTCTGCCTGGGCCCTGGGGGACAAAAAGGCAAATCACATGTATAGATACTGAGGAATTAAATTAATATATAAACTAGATCTCTTATTTATAGTATATTCTGAACTCCAGACCAATACAAATTACCTGCAAACTACACTGAAGTGAACTTCATTTGCAAAATCACAAGCTGCACCATTACAATCTGAGGGCTCTGTGGATTGCCTTCGTGGCACACAATTCCACCAATTTTCTAGCATTCCCACAACAAAAATAGATGTTACACATAAAAAGAAAAAACATTCAGTTACAAGTCAACCAAAAGCCGGAGTCTTATGACTTATGAAGACTTATGACTTCATATCTTTGTTGTGTTTAACCATATGATCAACCCTGGTACCAATAAGAACCAACATTTAGATTATGTTCTACAGTCTGCCTTTGATCCAGGCAAGGAACAACTCCTAAACCAAAATATACGTTCTTCCACTACTACTACTTTTTAGGACAATTACTTTCCTCTTTCAGTGGCAAAGATACTGTTTTATCACAGGACATCTAGACATGCTATACAGAAACACTAGGGCATATCCTTCATATACTTCTCAAAACTGTTGTTGACACTCAGTTGTACTCAGATGTATGTTAAAAAAAAAAAAGACAAAGTGGTAGGACAGACATGGCCATGCACCATACGCACTAGACTAGGAGAGGACAAAGTATAGTTCTGAGGGAATTCACATCTGATTGCTTCAGAGTCATCCCTTTCTATGCTGAACTCCCAGGTAAAAAAGCTATTTTCTTAGCTTTGGAAGGGCAAGCAGATATGAATTTCACTTACAGCAAAAGCAAATGGTACATTAATTCTGAAGCGGCCTTTGGCCATCTAACTGCCACTTCATCTAGTTATGCGGTACTAAAGCTTTTCCTGGTATGCAAACCTCGTTTTTCCTTCCTATACGACATAAATAAAGTATTCATAAACTAAAAACAAAACACTTTCCAACACTATCCAGCTTGTAAAATAACTCCCTGTAAAGAACAAATCTAACATAGTAAACTGGCCAGTGGCTTTCCAACTTTAAATGGCTAATAGACAGCCAGCTGTTTGCCATGCCATTAAAGTACTTTGATAAACTCCTTACAGCAGGTGGGAGTTAGAATGAGATTTAATAACTGCCGAATGAATCATTTATGAGCAAATCTTATTTTAACTGGAATGCTTTACTTTATAATGCAAATCTAACTGCACACTGGAGCTACAAATTATAGCTGTTTTAGAACAAATTATTAAGAAATATATTGTGCTCTTCAAAAAACAATGGTCATTTTTATTGAAGAAGTTAAGCGCTATTCTATGAATAAGTTTCTATATCATGGAGTTGACAGCTCATTTCAAGATGGCATAGTACAACCCACAATTTACAAAAGAACACAAACTATGTTAGGTGGGCTGGAGGAAGTATTTTAAAAGCAAAACAACCCACACTCTCAAGAATTGTCTGTCTCCAGAAAGCTTTAATACAGGATTACATTTTTGTATTCAATATATACCCATGTCTTATCTCCTGTAAGGTTGTTAGCTCACAAGCCACTGAAGCTGTTTTACTACTAAAATATCTCACCAATGAGCACCCATCAGCTTCCTATAATCAGTTCACTTTAACCTAAGCATATTAAAGAATCAATAGTAAGAGGGGTAAAGAAGTGTCATCCTGCAACACTGTCTCAGGCTACAACAGTCATCTGAATTCAGTGTTTTACTTATGCTAGTTCGTAATGGGAAGAAAGAGCTTACTAGGAGAAAGGAAGGGCAAATAACTATTAAAGGGTAAAAGAACATCTTCTATCTGTATGTAAAGGTCTTAGAGATGAGAGTGCTCAAAATAATTACAGTACTACTCCAGTAAGTGAGCATACTTTAAAATATAATCCTGATACACAGGTACCACCCACTCAACTGCTTCTTTCATACATTCTGCACAATCCATACATCATAAGAACACATCAAAAAAGGTTTTGCATAGCAGCATTAAAATGGAATGTTATATTGTAATGATTCACCTTCTAAAGGTAAAGCCTCCCACTGCTTGTAACCAGAGCCAGATTCATCATCTATTTTGTAGGCAGATTAAGTTTGTGAGAGCACAAGCAAAATATGAATGCATGAAAAGTTATGTGGTGCTGTCTCCTCTTCCTGCTGTTAGATAAAAATCTTTGTGGTGAATGTTAGGAATGGGGCACACAGTTTCTCAAGAACTGAATCTAAAGACTTATTTCCCTTCATCTATTTTCTCTAGCAAATTCTAGCAAGTCACAGAAGGTGACTTATCTTACTCCTGTAGTATGAAAATTAGGTGCGAGGGAAAGTGAATCCAAGCACAAGAGAAACAGAAGTGTCATGTAGAGCAATGACAAAGTTATCCTGAAGGACAGTTACCAAAGAAACACTAGACTTGTTTCTGTGACATAGCAGGCTGAGAAATCACTGTGATGGAATTACTAAAGCTATAGCTGGTTATTAAACTACAGTTTTGAGGTCAGGCCTCAGAGTTGAGGAATATTCACCCATCTGTACTTCAACCACAAGGGGAATGCTAAGAAACACTTTTCTAGTTTTATGTACTTTCATTGCACTGAAAAAGACAAGGAGGTAACTCAAAAGCACTCATCCTATACAAGCTGAAAAGCCGCAGGTATCTTTGTTTGGGTTTTTTTGTTGTTGTTTCCGTGCAAACAAATCAGCTACTACACACAAACTGCCACCCACAAGATGACCAGATTCCTTTCAGCAACAGTTACCAGCAGAAAACATTCAATAAGGACTCTTTCTTGGAAAGCATAAAATGATACATTTTCTTAAACTCTAGTAATCTTCAAGATAAATTTCATTCCATCAGTACTCCTCGATGAGGGAGTGTTTTTTCTGCAAATTTATCCATTTGCCTTTTGAGTTTTTGTAAAGTTTTAGCACTCACAGCCATCCTGCAGTAACGAAGTCCACAGTCACACTTTACATTCTTTAAAAGTTTAAGACTCTCACTTATTTAATAGTCCAGAAAATTAGCAGTGTTTCATTCATCTAAGACATCGAATGGTTGATAATTTGTAAGATCTGGAACATTTCTGCACCATGCCCTTCAGATCACCTCACTTGAGACAATAAATATTAGCTTGCTGTGTGACAAGCACATTTACCATAAATCTACAACATTTATAATGAATCCCTTTTTAAAGGAATATTAATAAAATGTAACCAAAATGAAAACATTTTAGACAGTTTAGGGAATTAATAAAATCTTACTATTGCCTGACAGTTCCAGAAGCTAACTTGATATCTGCTTCTGGTTAGAGCATGGACCATGACAACATGATAGGCTTTGACATGAATGACATTAAAGACTACAGCGTTCAGTAAGTGTGGTAACTGGGGATGTGTATCCTAAACAAATGGAATATTGCTTTGAAATGCTGTAAAGTTTCCTAAGAGTGGCAGAGAATTAACAAAATTTTTGCAAGGACATCACAATCTTTTGAAACAAGATGCAAACCTAGAGCTAAGGTAAAGGTATGATTTTTCCATAACTAAGGAACATAAAATTTCTTTTCCTACTTCACATGCATGTTTTATAAAAATGCAGTTATAATAATGTTCTAAAACTATTAAACAATCTAATCAATGTTACTTAAAAATATATGAACTAATGATGCTAACTAATATGATTTAAGCACCTGAATTTAAAGTTGACATTTAGACAGCTCCATTTCACGTATATAATTCATATATGCAGGCTGGGAAAAAGCGTTACTATTCAGCAAAAGCATGACTTCATTTAGCCGTAAAGAAGTGCTCCATTCAAACCTCATGTTTATGTGTGTCAGAATTGAAAAGCATATCTTCAAAGAAAAACAGTGACTGAATTTGCAGACATGGCACTATCTAATCCTGGTTTTGCAGAGCTGCTGACCTAATACTTCACCTGAATTAATGAGGACTGTGTGTATGTAAAACAAGTCTGTGCACAGTGCAGCAATTTCAGTTTCAAGGAGCAAAAACAAGTGGACATTCCTAAGAGGCAGACCTTGATCACGCTTCTGGAAACGTGATCTTATTGTGACCTTTGCATAGAAATTAAGTTGCTAAGAGATATATTTCAACATTGCTTTCACCCTTTAGGTTATTTAAATAAAACTACATTTTACGTCCACTGTTTCTAGTCAGTCTTATTTCTTGGTAGAAGACCTCTTAACTGAAATTAAGCTCCTGATTACAGCCTACAAAATCAACAGCATTCAGGCTAATATAGCCGTAGAAAGCTCCCTTACTTAATCTTATGAGAAATGGATAAGGATGAGGAGGGGAAGAGAAAAGAAACATTCAGTGGGATATCTTAAAGGGGTGGATTTCTAGAATAGAAGAGAATTCTACTTGGTTGCATTGCATGGATTCTGGAAAATATTTTAAGATATTCAGAAGTAGAATACTTGAGCTCTCTACCATCATAGCGTCTCATTTGTAATGTTACTCCTCTATGTTGCCTTAAAGGGTTGCAGCATTCAATATCTTGCCCATAATTAGAGAGCCAAGCTCAGTGCACACATCTGTAATCCTGTGTGTAGGCAATCAATGAAAGAAGCTTTAAGAACAGAAGAATTTTTTTTTTTTTTCTCATACAAGCTACTGACTGGGATAGGACTAACCTGATCAGCTTTTATTAGGACATTTGCCAGTATTTCTACATCACTTATTACTATAATTATAACTACAATCTTAATTTAGATACTTTCTTACCAGTTCCACAGTGCAGGAAGTTATTTTGCACAAGCGCAAGAATCCACACAGCATATACAGAAATGTCAGCATACCTCTAAGGGAATAACCGGCATTTAAAAAAGCTTTTTAAAAAATAAGCCAGAAGAATTTAAACGGCAAAAATAATCCTAAACACACCCTGTAGGACTGCTCAGTTTGGGGGGGGGGGGGCAGCAGGCCGAGTTAATGCTCAAATGCTGTAGTGCACTCTACACACAAACAGTAATAAAAATCTATCACTTAATCATTTACATGTTGTGTAAAACAGCAGTCTCCTTTTAGTTAAGAGCTGCTTTATGTCGTTTTCATCAATACAAATGTTGCCCAAGTGATTGTGTGGGAGAATACAAGAACAGACTGTAATAAAATTAAAAATAACTTTCCAAGGAAATAGTATTTGGAAGGATTAATTACAGAAGTTCAAACAGGAGGCCATATGCTTTCCCCTCTCTTTACTATTGAGCGTACAGTATGCCTGCAATAAAACAAGGAGGGGAAAAAAGCTAGTCAAAGCAAACTGATTCAAGTACCAGGTAATGATTCAAGATATCCTCAGAATTTAGTGTGCCCGAATATAGTTTATCTAGTTGTTTGACCTCTGTGCTAAAATTTTAATCAGCTGTGGTCATTTGTGCAACAAAATAGTTAGCCCTTTGCCACTATTCTCATCTAGCAGGTATTTCTCAACTGCTAAATCACAAAATACATTGGTAACTTGGGTATATTTCCTCCTTACCATCAAATTTTCTACTCTGAATATAAAATATACTTCCAAGACAACAGAAGTCATCAAAGATGACAGCTGTAAACAGCGTATGTATAAGAAGTTTAAGTTTACAAGAATAACTTTTTTTTTTATGCTTTCCATTTAAGTACTACATAGTAAAAGAAGTCATTGTGGCTTGACAAAACTTCACATTAAAAGGTTTAAATAAAAAGTATATGTTCAAGTGCTTTTTCTGACTTGGGGTCCAAAGGCTTAACTTTAGAAAGTGGGTTACTTTTCCAATTGCATAAGAAAATGTTAACATCTTTATATAATTTGATCAGTTTCATATTTAAAAAAAAAAGCAACCTGAATTTGTAAGCAAGAGTTGGTGGAATTTAAATAGAATTTGCTAGTAGAAAAATCACAGCAGAGACATTAAAAAAAAAAAAAGAGATATTTTTCCCAGCTAAGTCATGTGCAATGTGACCAAGAAGTCAAAATTCTTCAGGCATTTGTTACTATGGGTATTACTCTCTCTTTATTCAACTAAACCTATAAGATTTTTCATGTGATAAGTTCCCTATCTGTTGCCATCAGTACCTTAAAAAGTAGGACAACACATGAAAATTCAGTCTAAAGGTACAGTGAAAAAGTCAATGTTAATGTTATTAGCATAAATTTACATTCTGATATATCACAGTTGCGTATTGCCCCAGATTATGATGCTGGAACAAGAGGTAAGTATTTGTTCTCATCCCATAACCTCAATGAAAACCTATAATTACTCCCCCCTCCCCCCAATCTTTTGTTTTTAATTGCATAAATTAATGGATAAAAGTTGTATTAAAACACAAGAACCAGTGGGGGAAAGTGTTTAAAATGTCCTATGCTCTGCAAATTTTACAGTTTTCCTAGAAAATAATTTCCTAAGAAAATGTCAAACTGCTCTGGACAAAAAATGAAAATGAAACAACTGATCAATAGTACGGTTTTCATGCATATTTAAGTAAAGTCCTAGGAAAAATGCTACAGAAATATTAAGACTTTTATATAACAAGAAAAAGTAATCAAAATTAGTTTCCTTCTTTATCAGTCTGTTTGAAACTCTGTTTTATGTGATAACATAATGATGCACTGAAAGTTTTCTACAAATGTAAATCCATCAGATCTAAAGTGAAAAATCCACTAACAGTAAAGCTGGTTTCTATATTGTTTAAACGTAATGCACTACTCAGTCTAAATCATATGGGAATAAGGCACTTAAAATAGGGTGTCACATTTCGAGGTAATAAATAGCAGATTGATTCAACCTCCCAGTTGATCCTACAGTTTACTTACATACAAGATGGAAAATAAAGTATTGAAGCCCTGCGATTTACTTCTCAGAAATGAGACACTCTATATTAGTGTAAATGAATGCAAAAGTCCTGCATTGACAATTTATTACATGCTTAGTCCAAGCCCTGATTAGATCAAATTGCAGTCGTTCTGAGCACACTGAACGTACCTCACTTCAGCTTCCAGTGAACACTATCAGCTATGTATTAAAAAAAGACAACAAACAAAACCAACCCACCCCCAGCCCAAACCACAAAACTACATTTCTCCAGTACATTCTTTTCAAAAGTACGCTTATCTCCAGATTTGTCGATACTTAGGGAAACGTGTTCTACCCCAACGGAGTTAAACTTAGGAATTGTTACCTATGGGATTTTTCCTAGAAAATCGTTACTAAAATATTTTACTTTGGAGGAATTCTCATAATTGGTAAAGCTCTAAAGTCAGTGGAAATCTCTCTCCACTAATGTTAGGATAAATGGAATTGAGAGATAAAATGCCATTTAATAGCAACACCCCAGAAGAGAAGGCAGGAATCACGTATTTCAGTGAACCATCTCCATTTCTTCCATTTAATCCCAGGCATTTTGAATGTTTTCACATTTGAATTTTATTACCTTTATTAATGAAAGATTGTATAGAATGTCTTTAAATAGAAATTATTGCATTTAGATCTTAATTTGCCTACTAAATATTTTCACTGATACAGATTTATTTAAAACTTAGTGAGACTTTGCAGTGAAATCTGACCTGCATCCTAATTTTAGCCCACTTTCCTAATACTGAAGATCAAACACCCATTTTCACTTTACCATGCATATATAAATTATATCCAAAGAGACTGTACATTTTAATTACTGCCAACCATGCTTTTTAAGATACAGATCGTCTTTATAGGATAATCTATGAAGAAATCAAGATGATCTTGAAAAAATACCAACACAATCTTAATGTGCTAAAATATTTCTTCGTGCAAGTTTGAAGAATTGTGTAAACGAATTACTTTTTCACACGGAGTTGCACAGATGTCATAGACACAATGTCTGGTCCCCCCCATTTCAACTCAGCAAAATATTTGGAGTTTTTTTTATTTTAAGCTTGTGAATGCTTCCATTAACATCAATATCAGACTTTGTTCAGTCTTAGGCCATCACAAAAAAACATATAAATACTTGCCCAGCTACAATGTACGTGTAAGAGTCGAAGTTGATCAGAATTGCTTTCAAAGCATAGCTTCATTGAGTTCAATAATTTCAATCACTTTCAGCAACTATGGTAAAAATCACAATACCCCACTTCCATAACTACCATAGCACCACAGCAGAGATGACAATCGAGATGAGGAAAACTGTCATAAACAAGCTGACAACTTACATAGCCTCCCATGACAGAATCTTAAACACTTTATTTATATCCATATAAATGCTTTTTGAATTGAAATATATGGAAGAGTGGTATCATCTAAAATTCCTACTGACCTATTCCTGCTGCCCCACTACAGAAAATGTAAATGTGAACTTAATCATCAGATATACAGACTATTTTCTATTCTAAATGAATTATCAAAATAATAATGTAATTCAAAGAAAACACACTAAGGTACTGAGTCTTAAATGTATAAGCTATCAGATAAAATAGCCTTTTTTTCCAGATTTTTAAAGATCTCATAATAATACAGTTTCCTGTGGTTTTGTCAAAGATATTCATAGCAATACTATTAAGCGATACTTTTAGCAACAACACTTATTTACCTCCAGAAGATATTCCAGGATTGACAGAAAACAGTCAACAATTCCACATTAGTTTCTAGTCTATTTATTACTGCAAATTAATGCTACTCAAGTGTTTCCAGAGAGCCCTGCTCTGCTTATTCCAGGAGGCACACGGATACTCCTTGTTTCTGCAATACCGCAAACATAGAGATGGATGTTCAATTTTATAAGCAAAGCACAGAAGATTCTAAAGCAGCAACATTTCTCCTAAGCCTATTTGAGAAATGAGGAAAATGAAGTATGTAGGATCCCAACAAAAGTACAAAGGACAACTTGTGCCTGTGATGGGTTTCAAGACTCCGCAGAAATTTGTGGTCTTCAGTGCAGACTTGGTTAAGAAAGCCCCAAACTGCATTTTAAGGGCATCTTTACTAATAAAGTGAAGAGCATAAAAAATATTCCAGAATTCTTATAGCTAGAGTAAACCCCTTATTTAAGTGACCTGAAAAGGTTTCTCATTTCACACCACAGGAACCTCTTCCCTCAACCCCTCTTTTGATCTTTCGGAGAACAATACGATTATTTCATTTTCTAACACCCATTGGCTTAAAAATATGCAGATGTTCAATCAACCTGTCTTCAGCTCCGGAACAAAGCAGGTAAAGGATACTAACTTCAACTGTTATATTTGGGATGGAAAAGATAGGATTTTTAGGTGAACAAAATCAGCATTGCTCATTCACTGTTTACTAGAGCTTCATTGTTGCTACGTTGAATAACAAAAAGATTGTCATTTACAGCTACTTCTACAATATCACAGTTTTCAAACTAACTCTTCTTAATTCAGAAGATGCCTAAGAAAGTGATTTTAAAATTACCTGACTGGCAGAAAGGAAAGAAAAGTAGTATAATGAAGACAGAATGATTTAGAAAGGAATCTAAGGTGGTATCTAACCTGCTTCCACCAAAAATTACCCAACTAAACACAGTGTTCTCTGGAGCACTCTCCATGCAGTTCTCTCAGCTTCTGAAGCAAATGTACCCCCTGGGAACAGGCAGGAGCGCGTAGGACTGTATTCAGCTTCAGGTGGAACAGGACAGGTTCCCAAGTGCCCCACACAGTCTGGGCTGGCTTACTGAGTTGCAGTCTTACTGAAAGGAGCATTCTAAGACCTGCACCTTTTAAATTCACAACTTAATTATGCATCCTATAATTAAACTTTGATAAATAATTATCAAATGTAATGAACCAAATGATTGTGTATAGATCCATATCTATTTTTACATTTGTCTGATTTTAACAAGCTTTTCTAAGGACTTGTTATTCTGTATTAACTGTGGACTCTTTGGAGCCCATTCATCATCTTTTCTTGTAAGGATACAGTTTATGTGCTATCCTAAAACAAAAATAAAATGGAGGAAAAAAATCTTACAGTGAGTGTTTTGATATTTAAATTGCTTACTTTCTCCAATGTCTTCTAGTGATTAATAAACCCTAATTTCACAGATAATATTTTCCACACCTTCAATTTCACATATATTCAAGACCTTTTCTGCACCTGAATATATTTATCTATTTCCCCCCTCACATTCTTCTAGTAATATAAATCTGGGTTCCAAAAAAAATAGCACACTTGCTGTACTCCTGCATATTCTAAGTCCGGTGACACCAAATATCACACTTCCTAATGCTTTTAAAAAACTTTATGCATAAAACATTTGTTTTTCATATTTATGTTATATTCAGTCTTCCACAAAAGCAGTTCATTGTTCTTAGTTTTCAGAGGAGGCGGCACAACAAACCCACAATTATATACTAGTAATATACTTGCTGTGTGTGTACAGATATATATATATCAGCCTTTAAGTATTAGGAAAAAACAGTTGCTTTCAGGTAACCTATATTTCTGTATTTCTTAAGTGCATAAGCATGCAAATAACTGCTTACATAGCATCTCCCTTCTACAGACTTTTAATATTCAAAACTACACTAGATCTACCTTGCCAAGACGTTTGCTGAATACAGTGCCTTTTGCCAACAAAAACCCCTAGTATCTGATCAGTAACGGTCATGTGAACTATTAAAAAGATGCAGAAAGCAAATACTATGGTAGAAGACCAGAACCAGCAATATAATAAATACAGTTGTAGTTAAAAAGTGGTTTTCTATAACTATCTGCTACCTTTTTGAAAAATGTCTGATGTCTGCCAGTATGCAACTACACACAGAAGGCCCTTGTCTTCAAACTAGCAGAATTTCTTATAATATTAAGGACCTTGAGCAAGGAGTAGGGAGTAATTCAGTACTTTAATCTACTAAATATTTTAAAGGTTTGTCATCTGGACTTTAATGTCTATCTTTTCACCAGGTGCATAATAGCTTTAGCACTGCAAAAGAAGGATCTATACATATCTCTTATGCCATAAAACACTAATCAGTGTAAACTTCAAAGCTTTTACTTGAGAGCGTAAACTTCTAAGAAAGATTAGATAACTACTGAGCAGGTGCAATCCAGGAACAAAAATAGATGGAAACATAATAAAAGGAAGCCAGACAAAGCTGTTGCTAAAAAAGTTTCACTCCTTATTAAAGAGGAATGACCACAGCAAGAAAGAAATTAAGATGCAATTACCACATCTGATAAGGATAGCCAAGCATTTTGAAGATATTTCTTCAAAATTTGAGTTCATCACTCAAAGGCAAATATATTATTTTGGATTTCACCTTTTTTAAAACAGATTTTTATATTCTCTTATCTTGCAGTCAAGTTCAAGATATTCTATTAAAAAAATAAAACTTAACAATATTCACATTAAAGGGCACAACACACAGTCCTAACTTGCACAAGATCTGACAATTATCTTTAAAACGTTATACTTTTATATAAAGCATTCAACAACCAAAATCCAACCCTGTAATGTTCACTGAAGCTAAACATTTCATAACCTCCTCAAACACATTCAATAGCCAAACACTAAAGCACTTATAGGCATCCTGATGAATTAAGGAACTTGCCTAACAGAATTAAGTTCACACTTGAGTGTTTCAAGTAAGTACTGTCTGCTTCCTACTTTCCATTGTGAACTGGAACTAACCACGAAGAGACAAACATAAGCTAAATGTACATGGAAACTTTGCTATTTTTGTCTTATGACATTGCATTTCACACACATCCAAACTGAAGAATAGAAAAACATCGTATTTCACATTATAGTTTTCAAACAAAATGATTGTTCTCATGTGTGATGAAAATGGCCAAGTGGTATTAAATTGATAGCTTAGGATACAAAAATAAAAAGCACGAGCCCACTGACATCTCACCAAGATCTGCAGAGCTAATCAATGTTAGAAGTGGGTCGTTTATAAAAAGGTAATAGTTATTATGATTTTTTTTTTTCTGAAGTGTGCATCTTAATACTTCTATTTCCTGCAATACCACATGCTTTTCCATTGTGTGTAAGTACATACTTTTCTCTTTTGCATGTTTGGTTTTGGGCATTTTGGTTGTTTTTTTTTTCCTTCTCTTCCAGAACCTCAGAAAGTTTGGCTCAGTCAGACCAATTAGATTGGTTTTATCACTTACCAAATTCTACATTCCAAAAACACTGTGTATTTATAATAGAATGTCCCTCTTTCTTTCAAAATAAATGGCCTGTTTTCCAGAGACATTGAGTTGTTCTACCCTCATTAGTCCCATTAATCCGTGAATTTAAATCAATTTTAAATTTAAATGAAAGTAAAGAAATTTAATTTTTTTAAAATTTAAAATTTAAATTTTATAAAAATAAAAAGGTGTAGGAAGCAGCTTTGATCAGAAATCAGCTTTCATTATTTTTTGTTTTTGAGAGGACACTGACTTTCGATAAAAAGTGTAAGGAGGCTGGCATATATGTCAGCTATGAAACGGGATGGTTAATTCTGGGCAAAATATATTTATTTTCCTAGGGCATAGCAGAAGGATATTCTACACTGAAATTCCAGTAAAACTTTTAGAACAATGTCCCGCTTCTCAGAAATGAGTATTAGGCTGCTATTTACTGCATACGAGGCAGATTTTAGCTAATTTCGGTCTGCGCAAAGAAAACACAAACATCCATAATATAGCCATGAGGCAGGTATGTCCTTAGGTACTGTTTGGAATATTCCATACCTAAGAAACTGCCTAGTGCAGTGTTCTTAAACTACTTTTACAGTATAAGGCTCTGAATAAAGCTGCACTTGAGTCAGTCGGTGATGGAGATCCTACAATGAAAAAGAATCTCATGTAAAATCCTGGGCATGCTCCCATTGACTGGAGAATTTATAGTGGTTAGTAGGCAGTAATACCTTGCTCAAGTAGCTTTTCTCCTGGTGCATATAAACTAATTTAATACATTCACATCAACAACTTACATAACACATCCTTATCACTGCCACTCCATCTTTTCTATTGGAATACTGTCACATTTTCACTCCCAGAGAGTTCTTGGCACTAAACTGAAGAGAATTCAAGACATTACAAAATGAAAGTGCCTGATCTTTCCGTTAGAAATGCTAAAGTCCATGTGCAACTTCTTAGCGGGAATTACAGATATTTTCTATATTTTGCTCAAAGTTATTACTCCCATCTTTGCTTCCTCAATCCACTGACAACATAGCATTTGTGAACAGATAACGGTATTTGTGGAGTTGTCTACTCATAGCTTACCTACCTAATACTTCAAATAAAACAGGTACATTATCTAGCTGGAAAGCTATCCAGTCAAACATTTTCATAAGAAAACTTCATCATAGTTTGGCATGAAGATTTTTAGAAACTGTTTTCGGAGTAGATGATTTTTTCCTTAAGATGACACGAAGTGTACCGCAACAAACAAAATTACATCATCATGTATTCAACATACCTGCTATGAAACAACCATCTATTTTACATTTATTTATTATTCCCCATAAGATAACAGAACTTATTTTTTCCATTTCATTCACTTTAGAATTACATATAGACAGATTTAAATATTTTTTTAATATTTAATATTTAATATTTAAATATTTACCTTCAAGTTTAACTACCATAGTAACTTTTACATATAAACCTGGTTCATTTGAAGTGAGTTCTCAGTATGAAGCATGCAATTGTACACTGCAAGGTATACATACATGCTGGTCCACAAATTTCATATGCAGGATGTTTCTTAAGAGGAAAGAAGGGAAACTAGTCTATGGCATAGGACCTTCCACAGAGTCCTTCTTGGGGCCACTCCGAGTGGGCTCATACAGCCATTGCAGAGGGGACGGCAGACGTGCTGCCTGCACCCTCAACAACTGCCGAGTGGTAAGCATGAGAGAAAACTGCCAGTACAGAAAAATCTGAGCAAGCAGCTGCCATTTCAGACTGGTACCAGTCACTAATGGGTACAAGGGCATGGAATGTATCAGAGAAAATGGCAAAGACGTTAGGAGAAGACAATTGCTCCACTACAAGAAATGCCTCCAGTTCAAACGAAAGCAAGCATAGGCCACATGAGTACTGTTTAGACCTGTATGTCAAACACACTAATATTCCTGTCTGTGGACAAAAATCTGCAGACTTAGAATCAAGTCACTTTAATTTAGAAATGTTATTCATTCCAAATTATATCAAAGTACTCTTGTTCCAGCTAGAACTAAAAAAGGGAATTATTTTGTAGACACAGTGCTCAACACTCTTCTTCCCCAGTGGCCACCAGACAGCTGAAACAATAGTTCTCACCTTTGCAATGCCAACAAAAAGCAACAGGCACAATGTGAATTGTGCAGGTAAGGACATAATACAAAATACAACTTTTAGGTATCTTGCCACCTCAATGAAACTACAAATGTTGGAAACTAATTTCTGCATTAATGTAGTAAGTAATAATCACTTTGTCTCCTACTTTCTAAAGAAATGAAGATCCTTCATGCTCTCTGTAAAACCGTTACTTGGTGATGCTGCGTAGCTACTGCTACCGAATAGCAAAAGCCCTCCCAGTTTCATTTATTTTGAGTTGTGAAAAGAAAGAAAACTAATGAACTCTGATTAATTAAGACATTTATAACGCAAACCTAATGTGTCTACATACGGCCTAAGATTCTTCTCTAATATGGCTAATGTGACATACAAATAAGCTACCATTTTTAGCATACGGTGCTTAATTTCTTTTCATTGTTAGATGTAATTTCCTTTTTTATACCAAATATTTAATATTCTAGTAATAGTTGTATCTATCAGTTACTCTAACTTAGTATTGTTAAATAAAAATAAAAAAACAAATACCTAAACTACGAAACTTTATTTAACGTCTATGTACAAAACAAACCCAGCTATTGCTCATTTTGTGGAACAGGTATACAAAAGAAAACCAAACAGGATTTATCTGCAGTGATGTGTGAGCCTATTCACTTCTGAGACATGTCACGAAAAATAGTAAAGCAAGGTACTTTGTAGTCTAGCTCTCCTGTTCTGTATAAATGACTAGTTTAACTAGGTAACACAAACTGCTTATTTGTTAGACAGAAGCTTGCTGTAATGAGATTAATATGTGCATTAGTTACTTTTATTAAAGCAGAGTGTGTGTGTGTGTGTGTATATATACACACAAATCAGAAAATAATCTAGAATAAAAAGTATGAGTTGAAAACATTTTTATCTAAAAGCTTACAGCTTCAAGCAATGAAATATCTGCAAGGAACAAATGTGCATGGGTTTTTAAAGCAACCTATAGACAGTTTTTCTACCAAAGGACACGTGTACAATGAATCATAAGGCCCATTTGTAAATTGGCTGAGGCTATTCCAACATACCTACCTACTCCAAATCCTTGTTCAACAGATAAGGAGAGAACAGTTTTATTCAAGAGTTCTACTAGAGCAGAAGGACCTACAGGTATAAACGTCTTTTTTAAACAAAACTATAACCAAACCACAGCAGTTCACACAGTAAGGATCCACAAGCAGTTAGTACAGATTATTTCTGTTGATAACAGAGCTACTCTTTCCTGGATACCTTTGCAAGTATTCTGTAGGTTGTCATTCTCATTTTACCTTACTACTTAGCACATTAGAAATTGAAATCCTCCGTAATGACAGTAAGTTATTAGTTGATAGCAAACAAGCTTGTCCTTCTTACATGCTGACCAGGTCACACAAAGAAGGGGAAGGTGAGTAGCCATATTAAAATGCTTTCTCTTCCCCTAGATCCCTCAGGGGAAGGTCCTTACCACTGTGCCCATGAATTTCTTATGGCTGCCTCCATCATAAATACTCTGATTAAAATGTAAATTCAACCAACCTATCAGCTTCCCATTAAGAGGACTCTTTAAAAACACCATTAATCAGCTGAGAGATATGTAGTGAAATACCACTTATCAATTCTAACTGCTTATGACAGTTAACAAAGCTTTATATTTGCCCCAAACATGTGCTGATCTATCAATTATGCCAGGGTTCACTCTCACGCTAATTGTACATTTTCTTCTCTAATGCATTTTTGCTGTTATCTCATAGGCTAATGAAAGCCAGGAAATCAATACATATAAATTATACATGCAAAAAAAGGACTGCTGTGAACATAAAGTTTCTAATTAATTGCACTTGATTAATTTATATGCTTTAATTATCTTGCTAAGCCACAAACAACATAAATATCCTTGCAATCTGGTTATTGCTATGTCAGTCATAAAAAAAGCAGACACAGTAAATCTGTGAAATCTAGCAAACTCCATTGCCAAAAAACATGGTATGGCATAACACATAAATATAACCAGACTTACTCAAGACACCTATGAATAATTTTAGTGTGACAAATTACCACTAAATATGTTGTATATTTATTTGACTAAGGTTATAACGATGTTATAACTCTACATGTAGCACACAGGGTAAGCAAAATGCAGGCTTATCATGAAGGATTATGGAGGCTGTTGGTTATATTTATAAAAGAAGTTTGCAATAAAGATGTAAGTGAAATTGATACCTGATTGGCCAGGATCAGGGACCAAATTATCAATATTCTAAATCAGGGCATTACTGGTTTTTTACACTTAAGATCCCATGGAAATTTGTTTGTCGAGTTATCTGAATGTCAGAAATGCACACAATCAGGACATGATGACAGAGCCAACTCTAAGCAGAGTTAAATAAGAGCTACCACACTGTCTTTTGTAAGAAGCAATTGGCCAAATATAAATTCTCTCATTACGTGAGTAGCTGTAACTGTAGATACTTTTTTTTTTTCCCTTTCAAATTTTGTCTTCTTTGGTAAACCAACCATATGTCACTGTTCTGAAATCTAATCCTATCAATCCACCAGGCTTGCTCTTTGTCCTACACAACAGCATATTACTGAATATCTGTATCTACAACTTTCATAAACGTGTAAAAAGAAACTGTATCTGTCTACAGGGAGACTCAGACAGAGACCATCTGTCAGTGACTAAAGCTATTCTTTAAAAAAGAAAACATTCATCTGGGATTTGCCCTTTACAGAGTAAACCCACTTAACCTCCCAATAAGATTAACTGTTATTTGTTTCCATTAAACAAAAATGACCATGCTAATATGCATTTAATAGTACTAACAATGAGAGAAACAAGAATTTCAACAATTTTTAAATTCTTTAAAATAATAAGAGCTTGTTATTTCTTGACAGCTCTTTTATTATTCATAAATAAATTTCATTTTTCATTACAAGCTTTCTTCCCCGAAGTGGAGACTAAAAATGAGGAAAAAAAAAATCAGGGTAAATATTGAAACTAAGAGAGTAGGCTCTTGAGTCTGCCAGTTATTATAGATAGCAATGACTGTGTATAAATTAAGCCTGAATAATGCATATAAAAACCCAATACCTTTGGAGCACTGATGATTTTCACCTGTGCCCTCCCCATCTAGGCATTTACAAAGAAAGGTATTTAACTAGATTGATTATATGAGGCTGTCTGAGTAGAGTTACTGCAATGTAATGGAGACTGTGCTCCTCTGCAGCAGCGCAAGTCACTGAGCCAGCCTGAAGCTATACTGAAAAATACCTTAATGTCTCCTCCTGTGCTGACAAAACACAATACTACTGTCATGTAAGACTCCTCCTGCTGTTGAAAAACACAGTAGGAGAAACCTTTAAGTGTAGGCAACCCTCTCCCTGCCAATTTTGTCTTTATGCTTTTTTTGCCAGACCAAATTAGTGAGATGTGCAAAAGCAGTACGCTAAAACATAAAGGACTAAAGTGCAAAATCCCTCATAAAATTAATCCCTGGGTCCCCACCTTCCCATTTTCCTCAAAACTCTGCCTCTAAAGTAACCTAGATGAGAACCACGAGCGGTGTCCTCCTCCCCTCAGGAGAAGCCTGAGGAGAACTCCATAAAGTTTGTTTCTGCTGCAGGCATAATTCAAATCTTACAGGAACCAGTGGGAGCATATTTACCAGGTTCAGTTAGCTTTGCATCCAGCTTTCTTCTTTAGTGCTAGTGCCACTACACAATCAGTAAACATTAAGACAAAGCAATTATACAATCATTTTCTCAGTGAGAAATTGGCATATGTTATAAATAAGAATAATTAAATTGATAAGAGGAATCATCATTACAGTTCAGCACAGCTAAAAAAGTTGTTCCTAAAACACAGAATTCCCCTCAAACACAAAGTATATTAAGAATTAGAAGCAGAAGAAAAAAAAACCTTAGGCATGCAACTCTTCTCTTGTTATTGTAAGAGTGAACAGCTGATGCATTACTTGAATATACTGTATCCAAGATACAACATGGGGTGGGGGGAAAGATCTTATAGTCTATGCAAAGCATTATAAAGAAGCAGGCCCTGTTTTAGTAGATATTAAATCTAGATGAAGACACAGCACCACTCATTTCAAAACTGCTAAAATATCCTTTCTACTGGACAGGTGATATGATCATAACTTTTTAAATTGTGAAACCAGTCCTTTGACATTGTGCTGGCTTCTGTTTCTTCCCTGCTAAGGGAACAGATTCAGACTGGCATTGCCCACAGTTTGTGTGCTGTCTGTAAAGCTAGAGCTGGACAATGAACTCGGTGTTTTCATTGCTTTACAGAAAGAACCGTGAAGAGTGAAATCAAGAAAGGCATGATTTAACAAAGGATCATGTTTAGCTACCAATAAAGTTCTGACATAAGACTTGCCACATGCTAGAAAGTTATGGCACAGAACACTCAGTGGTCACTAAGAACTAACTGAAAGCACCAGCAAAAGCTTTTATCCATCCAAAAACCATAAGCTTCGAAATATGTAACTTACACTAGAGTTCACTGGATTTGTCACTTCAGATATAAAGCACCTAGATAGAAGCAGAGTACAGAGGTTTGACTGCAATTACCTTATCTTTCCTATTTTTAGTGACAGGACCAGATTATTTTAAGTGCATTTTATAGAAAACCCTTCTTTACTGAAATATAAAGACTGTAATAAAGACAATACAATGTTTTGAAACTGTTTTAAATCCTTCACTCAGCTTTGCTTCTACAGATTTAACATGTAGGGGTTCTAATCTTACTGCTACTAATTAGAGCTTTAGTGTAATTGTGCCAACAGGGTGCTTGGCATAATAATTACTATTGAGAGATTCTGGTGGAGCAGTAACGTGCCCACATAATACAGATATGTCTAATATTATACAGCAGTCACCTCTGTATGTTGACTCTTAAGTTGGATTTTAACCAAGTAAGGGGTTATTTTGCTTTTATTATAAAGCTCAAAAGGAGTATACATATGTATGATTTAGGTATTCATTTTTTCCTCTTTGATTCTTTTGAATATTAATTAGTTAGAAGATAACTAGAAGGCACGTTTTATTCCATATCCTTCATAATTTAGTCTAGTTTGGCATGGGAAAATGAACAAAAATGC
>VZZY01013272.1:398-12514 GCA_013400335.1 Eurystomus gularis | reverse complement strand
CTTTCCCCATTGACTGAGGTACTCGGAGCATCCAACTTCGCGATTCGCCTATTACACACGGGCGCCTTACAAATTACATAGGATTAAGTTATTAATTCCTCCTAAAGTAAAATTGCCAACTCCTTGTAGGTCTCTGTCCTGGTCCTCTACAGATGAAGCCGTACCCCCCCTTGCCAAGTTGTTTTGCCATGCCTGCAAGCCTTTTGCCTTTGCTAGACAGAAGTCACACCCAAGCTGCTGTACCATGCCGGTAAGCCTTTGTCTTCCTTAGATAAGTGTCACACCCACTTGCCAAGCTGCTCTGCTGTGCCTAAAAGCCGTTTCTTCAGAAAATAAAGCTGTATTTTGCATCGAGCTACATATTGCAGTGAAAATATAGTTATAAAATCCTCCCCATCTTTTAAAATACCGTTGTTTGGAAAGACACACCTGTCTCTTATCCTATCAAAGGGAAACAAGCTTTCTTAGAACCTCAAAAACCCCAATTTTCCCCTCTTTAATGCTCCTTAATGAGCTTCCCTATCCCACAGCCGGATTCGGATAATCACATTATTGCTGCCCTGATCGGGGGGAGCGGATCTTGCAGATTAATCCAAGGTGGGGGTGAGATTAAAGCACCCCCCAAAAGAAGTGTGTGCATGTCCACTCGCTCTCACCTGAATGTGGAAGCCCACGAGGGTGGAATTAGGGCTCCCGAAAGCCCCCAGCTCCTGGTAGGTGGGATTGGCTCCTTTCCCCTCATTTTATAGCTGGGAAAATTCCCCCGGGTTGGATGTTTGTGGATTAAAAATCGAGGGAAAAATGGAAAATGGGGGGAAGTGTCACGGAGGGGTCAATGGAGGGGTTTAGGGGCTGCTCGTGGTGCAAATGGGGTTTGCAGGAGGCTCACCCCAATGGGAAGCGAGTGGACCTGGGGGGCCAAATTAATAGGGGTTGGGGTATTAGGGGTCACGGTTATTGGGGGTCATGGTTATTCGGGATTGTGTTTTTAGGGGTCAGTTATTGGGGGTCATGGTTATTGGGGCTCAGGGTTATTTGGGTTCAGGGTTATTCGGGGTCATGGTTATTAGGGGTCAGGGTTATTAGAGATCGTGTTTTTAGTGGTCAGTTATTGGGGTTCATGGTTATTAGGGACCATGTTTTTTAGAGGTGGCAATTATTAGGGTTTAGGGTTATTGGGGGTCAGGGTTATTAGAGCTCACAGGTCTTGGGGACCATGGTTGTTAGGGGTCACAGTTATTGGGGGTCATGATTATTCGGGGTCAGGATTATTAAGGATTGTGGTTTTTTAGGGGTCGGTTATTGGGGGTCACAGTTATTGGGGTTCACGGTTATTAGGGACCATGTTTTTTAGAGGTCACAATTATTAGGGTTCAGGGTTATTGGGGGTCAGGGTTATTAGGTTTCATGGCTATCGGGAGTCACAGTCATTAGGGACTTTGGTTTTTAGGGGTCAGTTATTGGGGGTCATGGTTATTAGAGGTCGGTTATTAGTGGTCAGGGGTATTAGGGACTGTGTTTTTTAGGGCTCACCGATATTGGGGGTCATGGTTATTAGCGATCAGGGTTATTAAGGGTCAGGGTTATTGAGGGCCACTGTTATTAGGGACTGTGTATTTTAGGGCCCAGTTACTGGGGGTTGGGGTTATTAGGGACCATGTTTTTTAGAGGTCACAATTAGGGTTCAGGGTTATTAGGGGTCAATGTTATTAGGGGTCACAGTTATTTGGGGTTATGGTTATTAGGGACCATGTTTTTTAGGGGTCACTGTTGTCAGGGGTCACAGTTATTGAGGGTCATGGTTTATTGGAGGTCACAGTTATTTTATTAGGGGTCACCGGTATTAGGGACCGTGCTTTTTAGGGGTCACAGTTTTGGGGGGTCAGGATAGGGGTCATGGTTATTGGGGGTCATGTTTATTAAGGACTGTGGTTTTTGGGGTCATGGTTATAAGGGACCATGTTTTTTAGGGGTCATGGTTAGCGGGCGTCACTGTTATTAGGGACCATGTATCTTAGGGGACATGGTTATTAGGGGTCAGGGTTATCAGGGGTCACAGGTATTAGGGGTCATGGTTATTAAGGGTCAGGTTTGTTGGGAGTCACAGTTATTGGGGTCACGGTTATTTGGAGTCTTGGTTATTAGAGGCCACAGTTATCAGGGGTCATGGGTATTAGGGACCGTGGTTTTTAGGGCTCATGTTTTTAGAGATCACAGTTATTAGAGGCCACAGTTATTAGGGTTCAGAGTTATCAGCCCCTGCTCTCAGCAGGGGAGCAGGAGGATGCTGCAGAACCAGACAGGAGGTTATTTATTCTTTTCCCTCCCATTTTCTGCTTCCGTTGGCCTGGTGCCGATGCACGTGGCTGGACACAACCCCCTAAAAACAGCGGCAGGCTCGGGGACCCCGAGGAGGAGGCCAGGGGGAAGGGGCACCTCTCCAGCGGGTTCAGATAACACCTCAAGTCACCCCAAACCAGGCTTAGGGCATCCCCAGGACATCTCATTTTTAGGGGTTCACATCAATTCCTCCCCCTCGCTTTGCTGCAGGCCAAGCGTCCTCTGCAGAGCTCCTGGCAGGGATTGAGCCCCATCCAGGGCTGAATTCCCGGAAAACAGCAGCCTGGGTGTGGTTTGCCCATGGGGAACCCTTTAGGTTGAGGATATTTTCCAACCCTTCAGGCTCAAAGGTTTCATTTTCCCTGCTCCGGAGCAGGAGCCAGGCTTGGCTCCCAAAGCCCAGTCCCCAGCTGCCAACCCTCCCCAAAGCCGAGCGGCTCCACCCCATCGGCTTTGCCATGATGCTCTGGTGGGATCTGAAATTTGCCGTTATCACGAGACTGGAAAAATGACTCGTTGGTTTTTCCATGGTGAGGTCAGCACTGGAAGGTCGGGGAAAAGGGTTGGTGCCTGGACTGCGACGCAGCTGGATCCTGGTGTGGGGTAGCTGCTGGCGTGCACTTGAACCTGCTCTTTCTTGGTGTGGCCACAAACATCTCGGAAGCAGCCAGCTGGAGCTGCCGGCCTTGTGTCGGTGCCGTGCTGCCTGTGAGCACCCATGATAGGCTGGATCCTGGCCATGGGTGGGGACCACCTTGAAAAAACATTTTGAGGGGCTTTATTGAGTGGTGGCATCACCTCCGGCCACGGCAGAGGATGTGGGAGCCGTGGCTGCTGTTTCCACCTCTCCGTCCTCATCCTCTTGCCGTCAACCATGCCACGAGACGCGCGTTCTCCCACGCAGCTGTACCAGGGATTTGTGGCATCGTTTGCAGCCGGGATCCTGGCAGATCCTGGCAGATCCAAGTCTTTAGCCTGTGGGGGTCCAAGCCTGGCTGGACATCGGGACCACCTGTCCTGCTTCGAGCAGGTACCGGGCACCCAGGGACGGGGCTGGCAGCACCAGCGGGGGGAAAGAGGGGAGCGCAGGTTGCCATACAGCTGGTGAGGCCTCCTTAAAATCTTTTATGCCACCATTAAAGCCATAAAATCATCCCTCCCACTGCCATCATCGCTGCCGATGATATCCGTATCTGCGTCTCCCTACTGCCTTATCTTGGCAAAACATCACCGTGCTCCGGCAGCAGCCAGAACGCTCCGGCTCGGCCGAGTTCTCCCGGCTCGCCCGGCTGTTCCAGCCAGAATTTGAAGGTGTATTTGTGAGGGCAAGTCCAGAGGCTCCTTTCACACCCAGCCGTGGTGTTGATGTTGTGGGAGGTGCAGCCGGGCAAGTTCCCGGCGCGATGCCTGAGGGGCTGGGGGGCATCCCGGGGAGCATCCATCGCTGTCCTACCTGTATCCCGGCCGGCTGCTCCTCCAGCTCCTCTTTATAAAATGAAAAGTGCTTCGCTGGGGAGGTGGGGATGGTCCCCGGCCACCCACGGAGGTCTCTGCGGGGGTCCCACACCGGGAAAGCGCAAGTGCCACCGTGTGCTGAGTTACCCCTGAGGGGCTTGTTGGCCTAGTCTGAGGATTTCAGCCGCGTCAGCGTGGGAACGGTTGGGCATCGGGGCTGCCATTGACTTGACCCTTTATTATGGCAGGAGGTGAAACGATCCTGGCTTAAATAAAAATAACAATTTGACTCCTGCTGGGCCTGGTGGGGGGAACAAACACCCGTCGGGAGCCCCAGCGATGCCCCCAGCCCCCACCTCCCCAGTCCCACTGGCACATCTCCCACCACCCAGCGCTCACTGTTCACTTTATTTTCCCATTCCTGGAGATTCTCAGCGTGGACGTGGCAGGAGGTGGGTTGTGAAGCTGCCGAGGGTTGGGTGATGGTTCCTCTGCGCCGGCAGCGATGGGAGCGGGATGGAACAAAGGTGGCTCTGTCCTCCCTGGCTTCAAGGAGTCTTTTTGTGAAAGCCGGCGGAGGGAGGATCCCAGCCTGGAGCTGCCAGAGTTTTCCTTGTCCAAGTACATTTTTGGAGATAAAAGGAGTTTTTTGGTGGAAGGCGTTGCCAACCCTCCCCGCAGGGTGACTGCCAGGGGAGCAGCTCATGGGGGGGTTGGCGTGTAGCTGCCTTTGCCCCCACCCCAGGATCTGGATTAATCCTGGGCTGGCCACGTGTCCCAGAGATGGAGATGGGATTGGGGACAGGGAAGGGGATGGGGATGGGATAGGGGCATGGATCAGGATGGGGACAGCGTTAGGATGGGACAGGATGGGGCTGAGGATGCAGTTGGGGATGTGGATGGGACAGGAGAGGGACAAGGACTAGGATGGGGATGGGGATAGGTGTGATCTCAGGGATGGGGACCGGGATGGGACTGGGACAGGGAGCAGGATGGGGACAGGGATGGGATGGGGATGAGGACAGGGCTGGGGCTCAGCTCTGCCTTGCTCTCCCCAACCAGTGCAGCGCCTTGCAAAGGGCAGGTGCTGATCTTAGAGACCAGACTGAGCTTTAGGGCTGTGCCGGAGCCCAGGCGGGGACCTGCTTCCCCCAGGATGAGCCTTTTGGGAAACCTGGGCCTGCAGCTCCATCCCCCTCCTCCCAGGCAGGAGCTTCTGCCTGTCCCAGCCCGGATAACCATGCTGGTGCTGCCCAGCTCTTCGAGCTGGATAATCTTTATTTGATAGAATTAATAAGTGCATCAACCTTAAACCTCTTTGCTTGGCAGCTCCTCTCTGGCAGGCGGGAGAGGGGACTCACATGCCCATGGTCACGTAGGGCTGGAGCCACGGGGCTAGGGAGGCTGCCCGCAGCTCTCCCTCCCCTCTTCTTTCCCCCCCATCTGGGGTTTTTGGGGTTCTCCAGGGCCCCCAAAGCTCTGCATTAGCGGAGGAGCCGCCGCTGCCGCCGCGCCAGATGCCCACAGATCCCGATTAAGCACTCTGCCGGGCAAGAGCCGCGTGGGCAGCCACATGTCCCTGTCCCACATGCACACGCAGCGTGCACACGTGCGCACACACGTGTGCACGCACCATCCCTGGTCTCTCCGGGTGTCGCCTGGATTGGGGCCGTACAGACCCGGCACAGCCTGGAGCTTCCAGCAAACGCATCCGTCCTGCCCCAGTGCTGATGTCTCCATTTCATTGTCCCTCCCCCTGGAAAAGGTAGAGAGAATTCACCGGTAGAAGTGTCTGCACGAAAATTCGGGCTGGTGGCAAGAACACCAGGGCACCCTCCATGGAGACTGGAGTCTCCCATGGGCTGGTCCTTGGTTTGGCCACTAATTATTGGAATGCAAAGGGGCACGGCACGGAGCAATGTTCCGCGGGGGGTGTCGGCAAGGTGGGGTCCAGGAGGAGCCCAAACCCACCACTGTCATCCACAAACCATCACATCCCAGTAGCTCCGTCCTGCTCATCCCACAGTTGTGGGATTACACCAGTGCCGCTAAAATCCCATTTTTATCCTCCCAGTGCCCAGCCAATGACCTCGGGGCTGACGCGCAGAACCTTCCTCCGCAGGGATCAGAGATGATAAAGCTCTCTCCCTCCCTGCTCGCCGTGGGGCACAAGGTCCCAGTCCCAGCAAATAATCTTGGATGCTCCAAGGATGACGTCTGAGCAAGCGGTAGCCGGGATGGAGGGCGAGGGCTTCACCCAGGTAAGGGGATTTTCTCCCTGGATTTGGGATTTGGGGTTTTTCTTGCTCCTTGCAGCTGGCGAAGCAGCTGCGATGGGCCCAGGGCGAAGGGATGCGAGGCCAATTTTGTCATCAGAAGGGGAGTTGCTGTGGGGGCCACAGGATGGATGCGGGTGGAATAATTCATGGAAGGGTGTAGGAGAGCTGCTTCCCAAACCTCTGGCCCCGAGCCAGATGGGGGGATACTGAGGCAAGGCGGGATGTAATATTGGGGAGGTTTTTGTGCCTGGTGGAGTGAAATGAAGGGAAACCACATGAGTGGGGCTTTGAGGCATGGTCCTCCCCACAGGGAGGGATGCTGCTTGTGGGTGAGTAAAGGTCCAGGGGAGAGCCCGGTCTGCTCCTGCATCCTGGGGAGAGCCGGCCAGGCTGCAGGATGGGATCTGGGATGGCTTTTCCTTGCCGAAGGAGCAGCAGCGTTTCCCTGGCAGGATGCTGAGCACCTGTGCTCGGCACGATGCTGCCTGCTGGTTTCTCCCCCAACAGCGTTTGGGAAGTTTCCCTGGAAAAGCGGCTTTTCCCCTGCACCTCAGCAGCCATTTGCTGCTTCAAAACCATCTTCGCTGGAAAATGCTTGAAGAAAAAGCGTTATTTTTCATTTCCAGCCCCTCCCTATTTCACCCGAGCTGTGGGAAAGGCTGGGAGAGAGGGAGCCCTGTGGCTCTGGGATGGGGGTCCAGGTTTTAAGGAGTTGCCCAGCTCCTCCCTCCCTCACCAGCTCTGCCAACATCTCCCCCAGGTGAGGGGGGTGCACCCATCTGCATGTGGCTTCACTGCGGTGATGCGGATGCTGGTCCCTGCCCGTGGGACGGCTTTCCCGCAAGCCTGGCAGGGTGGGATGCTGTGGTCGCCGTGCACCAGGGTCTTCCTCGGCAACAAGTTTTGGGTTATTCCCTCCGATCGTCCATGCTGGGTGGGAAGGATTTCACAGGGATCTGCACAGGAGAAGGTCTCGGGGTGGGTTTGCATTTAGGGTTCTACCAAAGCTCCACTCCCTGTGCTTCCCACAAACCTTCAGCTTCCTCCTTCACCTCCATGGCTCTTCCCGATGGAGCAGGAGAATTCCCACATGTTCCCAGCTTCTGCTACCCGGGGGGCTCAAGGACTGACCCTGCACCAGGGCTGGGCTGGATGTGGCCACGGCACAGGAGCATCCTGGGGTGATGGCAGGGTTATCCCGCTGCTGGCATGCTCTGGGACAGGACCCCCGGAGACCAGGGACCCTTGGAGCATCCCAGCTCTTTGGATCAGGAATAGGAAGAGCAGCTGCATGCTCAGCATGGGCTACAAACCCCACCGGCTTGCTCGACCCAGAGCTCGAGGGGAGGCGAGGGAACAGCCCCCAGTGCCAGGCATCGTCCTGCTCGTGCCCCAGCTCTGGTGCGGTGGCACTGGGGACGTGTGCTTGCCCCATGCCACCCCATGTGGGACGTGGCCGTGACCCAGGTCCGCCGTGCCTGGGAAAGCACCTGGAGAAACCTCCTCTTCTCGCCGTGATTGAGAAAGTGCCGCATGCAGGAGTTACTCATCCCAGGGCGGTGTGACTCAGGGTCCTGTGTCCCAGCAGGGACTTTTGACCTCAGAGGTGTGCCAGGTTCGTGTGGTGCCCAGCACAGCTCCAGGATGCCCTTTGGAATGCAGGATGGTCCTCATCTTTCCCTAAATTGGGCCACGGAAGCTCTTGGGGACACCATCTTTCCCACCAGGGCTCCTGCTAGCTCTCTCCAGGGTTTGAGGACCATGCTGGGACACTGGGGATGGAGCAGCTCATGGAAATGCAAGAGGCTCAGACGTCTCCTCTCACTGTTGCATCGTGGGGCTGGTCCAATGTCTCCTCGGATCAGGAGATGTTTGATGGAGCTGGCAGACTCCTTGGCAGCTGGATAAGCCGAGAGCTTACAGACGGTGTCGCACGAAGGAGGTCAGGGCAGGCAGCGGGAAGCAAACGTCAACCTCATGTCACTTTGGTGGGAGGCAGAGGGACCAGCAGCGGCAGAAGCTGGGTGTGGATGGGGCAACCTGGGTTTGCCCGTGCTGGGGTTACCAGCATAAAAATCCTCCCTGGCAGGGGGTGCTGCATGGGGATGGAGATGCTCCCAAGGTTGAGGGTGGCCATCACCAGTGAGGGGTGGCCATCACCAGTGAGGAGTGGCTGTCACCAGTGAGAGGTGACCACCAGTGTAGGGTAACCACCACCAGTAAAGGGTGACCATCACCAGTGAGAGCTGGCCATCAGCAGTGGAGGGTGGCCATCACCAGTGAGGGGTGGCCATTACCAGTGAGAGGTGGCCATCAGCAGTGGAGGGTGGCCATCACCAGTGAGGGATGGCCATTACCAGTGAGAGGTGGCCATCACCACTGAGGGGCGGACATCACCAGTAGAGAGCAACCATCACCAGTGAGGGGTGGCTATCACCAGCCAAGGGTGACCATCACCACCAGTTCCTTCTTGGCAGAGGTCCAGCAACCTCCAGCGCCCACCTGCACATCACACATTTGCAGTCACTGCTGGGTACCACTTCCTGGCCACACTCCCTCTGGTTTCCTCCTGTGCTGGCTGGTGGCCCCATGGTTTTGAGGGGGGCAAGGAGAGAGCCATAGCAGGGTGCCTGCAACATGTGAGGGAGCTAAAATTAGGTGGCTACACCTAATCTAATTTAATCTCCCCTTTTCCGTCTGTGTAACAGAGATTAGCCCGGTTGCGTGGGGTGGGGAGGCCGGGCTGCAGCAGCTCGAGGTGGCCCAGCCTGAAGACATCTCCTTTTCTGGTCCCCATTTGACCTGTGGGGTCCCCATTTGACCTGTGGGGAATCCCAGTTTGGGGAGGGTGTAGGGTGGCCTTGGGATACAGCCGGACGTTTTGGGATGGGTGGGTTGGAAGTCAGCTGCGGGGTTATGAGCATCCACAGAGGAGCAGCGGGAGGATGGATGGATGGATGGATGGATGGATGGATGGACGGATGGACAAACAAATCCCCCCCAGCCCAGACAGAGCACAACCCTCCCCTCTTCTTCCACCTCTGGGGAGTGGTTTGGGATGGGCGACCCTCATCCCTCGCCGCGGAGCCAGGGAAAGGCTGTTTCACCCGGCTCAGCCCCAAGGTCACGCGCTCCAGTGAGGGAAGAAAAGCTCTCGGACCGGTTTTCTGCTCCCAGCCCCGCACGAGGGTTGGGCCAACCGAGTTCAAGGTTTCCGGTGCGTTGGGTGACCAGGCAAAGTAAATGAATGGTCACTGGTGTCATTCTCCTGCCGACGGGTTCGCTGGGGACGTGTGTGTGTGTCAAATGAAACGTTGCTGGAAACTATGTAGAGCAGTGATGGGGCGATGAATCACGGGGCAGGTGATCTAAGATGAATTAAAGCTTCTCCTGGAGCGGCTCCAGCTCTGGGATTATCCCAGCTGCTCCGTGCCCCAAAAAGTCGGATGCACCGGGTCTGCTTCCCAATCCCTCTATCCCCAGCTCAACCCGTGCCTCAGTTTCCCGGATGTAAAACAGGGATACGACCCTCCCCAGGCTTGCGACGCTCTCTTGGTGGTCTCCAACCCCCCCCAACAGCTGCGCTCTGGCCTGTGCCGCGGCTCAGGTTGGCCCTGATGTATCCACGCCAGGACCCCAGGATGCTCCAGCCCTGCTCCGGCCCCCCGGGCACGGCCCTTCCTTTCAAGCTCGGAGGTTGTCATTACCGTAGTCATTCGTCTTCAAAGAATCGCATTAGAGAAATGGGAGCTGGTGGTAAGTCCAGCCCCTGCAGCCGGCCCATTTCCCCTGTGAAGGAACGCGGCATTAAGCGCCGATAGATTCTTACAAGCCCATACGAAGCCGGGAAGCAGCTGGGAGGGACGGCTTGAAAAGATTTCCATTTTGAGCTTTATTACGTGAACGGAGTTACAAAACCTCTTAGAAAAAAAGCTCATTTTGAATAAAAAAAATATTAAAAATCACTTTTAAACAGGCGCTACTTAGAGGAACGTGTGGCCTGGAGAAAGGCTCCTCCTGCCTTTCCTCGGCCAGGGGGGTATCCAGCAAAGAAATTGAGTCTTGGGCAATATCCTCGCTGAGCAAACTGATTTGGCAGAGGAGAACCGAGCTCCCGAGCGGGACAGACCCTTCACTTTGCACAGACCATCGCTGCCTTCACCCCGCCGGGCAGGCAGCAGATGGGGAAGGCGGACAGATGTGCCCGGCTATTTTTAGGCTAAACGCTGCTTTAATTCCATCAGAACCACAGAGAATTTGGGTATTTAGCAGGAAAAAAAAAAAAAAAAAAAAAGCTGGATGGGGGGATGAATTGAAACGCAAATGCACTGATAAAGATTAAAAAGCATCAGCTCCAGATACGGGGCTTTGACCGAAAGCCTGGAAGCGGTGGGGCTGGTGGGATGGGATCGCCTGGAGGAGCTGGCAGCGGGGTTGTCCCAGCTCCGCTTCCCTCCGCGTTCCGGTCAGCTCTCCCCCTCTCTCTTCGCTTTGAAATGGAGTTTCGATTCCTTGAAAAACCAATGTAAATGACCACGTAGCAAGACACAGGCGTGAAGAGCTGGAGCTGCTGGGAACTGGTTGGGAGAGCGCGGCGGGAGCGGGCAGACGGGTTGGGTAACTCCTGCCCCAGGGCTGCTGGGACCTGCTCTGCCAGGAGCCAGGAGTGGGGCAGCCGGAGCCGGGCTGGAGGGCGGAGGACGTGCCATGGCCCTCGTCGGGCTCCTCGCGGCAGCTTCGGCCCACGCTGGGCTCCTCACGATACCTGGCCATGGCGCTTTGCCCATCTTCAGCCCTCATTGGGCTCCTTGAGGTGCCTTTGCATGGCTTCAGCACCCGTTGGGCTCCTCGTGATGCCTTTGGCCAGCTTCAGCCTTTGTTGGGCTCCTCACGATGACTGTGCATGGGGCTTTGACCATCTTCAGCCCTCACTGGGCTCCTCACGATGTCTTTGTGTGGCTTCAGCCCTTGTCAGACTCCTCACAATGCCCAGCCATGGGGCTTTGCCCAGCTTCGGCCTGTGTTGGGCTCGTTGTGACACCTTTGCATGGTTTCAGCACACATCGGGTTCCTCATGATGTCTTTGCCCAGCTTCAGCCCTCATCAGGCTCCTCATGATGCCTGGCCATGGAGCTTTGCCCACCTTTGGCCCTCATCGGGCTCCTCACGGTGCCTTTGTGTGGCTTCAGCACTCATTGGGCTCCTCATGATGGCTTTGCCCAGCTTTAGCCCTTGTCAGGCTCCTCACAAAGTCCAGCCATGAGACTTAGTGTGGCTTCAGCCCTCATCAGGTTCCTCACAATGCCTGGCCGTGGGGCTTCATGCAGCTTTGGCCCTTTTTGGGTTCTTCATGATGCTTGGCCACGGGTCTTCACGTGGCCTCAGCCCTTGTCAGGCTCCTCACGGTGCCTGGCCATGAGTCCTTGTGCAGCTTCATCCATCATCAGGCTCTTCACGTGCCTGACACCTTCAGGTGTCTTTGGCCCTCATCGGGCTCCTCTGTCCATGGGGCTGAGCTGGAGAAGGGAGTGGGGATGGAGGTGAGGAAGGAGAGATGGTGGTGAGGAGGAAGAAGAGATGGCGGTGAGGAGGAAACAGTGATGGAGGTGACGAGGAAGAGGGATGGCAGTGAGGAGGAAGGGGGTATGGTGGTGAGGAGGAAAGAGGGATGGCATGAGGAGGAAGGAGGGATGGCATGAGGAGGAAGGAGGGATGTCAGAGCAGGGCACAGGCAGAGGAACCGCCACGGGCTGACGGATGCGCGCTGACGGGTGCACACGGATGCGCGCGTTAATGCACACGTGACTGCACCCGCACGCACGCGGCACGGCCCGTGCACCCGCGGACGCTGGCAGGGTGTGTGCGGGCACCCGCGTGTACACACGCACCCATGTACGGGCACACGCATGTACGGGCACACGCATGTACGGGCACATGTGTGCTGCTGCGTCCCCCCCATGTAGACCACAGTGCACAGGCCTCCCCAGTGGGTACCCCAGTACCTCCCCAGTGCACCCACAGCCCCCCAGTTCACCCACATTC
>VZZY01013264.1:0-19668 GCA_013400335.1 Eurystomus gularis | reverse complement strand
ATGAGGAAGGGCTGAGAGACCTGTGGCTTTTTAGCCTGGAGATGGGAAGACTGAGAGGGTATCTTCTCTATGCTTACAAATATCTAAAGGTTGAGTGTTAAGAGGATGAGGCCAGTGTCTTTTCAGTGTTGCCCAGTGATAGGACGAGAGTCAACAGGCATGAACTGGAACACAGGAAGTTCATCTCAACATGAGGAAAAAAATGATTACTGTAAGGGTGATGGAAGACTGGGACAGGCTGCCCAGAGAGGTTGTGGAGACTCCTTCTCTCAAGACTCTGAAAACTCGCCTGGACACAATCCTGGGCAACCTGCTTTAGGTGAACCTGTTTTAGCAGGGCATTGGACCAGATGATCTCCAGAGGTCCCTTCCAACACCTACCATTCTGTGATTCTGTTATTCTGTGAAAATTATAGGCAATGTGTGTAGTTCACCAGAATACAGATATTCTGTCTGGTTAGTATCATGCCATGCACACCTGGCTAATAAGAAAATGGAACAAAGTTCCTATTTACCTTGTTTTTGTAATAGTAGTGTGTAGTTACAGCTAGATTAACAGTTGTACTCAATGATCTTAAAGGTCTTTTCCAACATAAATGATTCTACTACAAACCTTTCCTCCTTTAAGAACACTCTGACCATCATAGAATATGTTCTTAAAGGAGGCAAGGTTTGTAGTCAAAGGTTAGATGAATTTTTGTTAGATCAATTGATAGATCAATTGAGAGAGCTCGAGAAAGACAAAGTGGGCTTTTCAGAAAGATCAGACTTGTAAGCCAAATCCTAATTTTCTATTTTGCTACACCATCTATTAGCTATTATTACCTAGTCTTTCATACCACACTTCATATATCTGTTTCATTATGGCTGTTCAAAGAAGCTGGTGTTGGTAAATCTGATTCAAGTACCTGGAAATATGAATCTAGTTGCACGTTCCATCATCATACAGCAATGTATCAACTGGATCCAAGCAGAATTTTTGAATCCTGACAAGCCACTGCAGTCTTTCGATCAGCTGTGTACAAAAAAGAAGAACTATTTCTGCACAAAAAAAAAAAAGATTTTTTTCAGTAATTTCACAGTTCATTTCTGAAAAGATAAAAAAAAGAGACAATATTCTGGTAGGTTGTCTATTCAACATTGTTATCCTATCCTTGATAAAACAGCTGCTGCCAACAAGTTCTTTAGTGGAAAGACAATCCATGCCTCTCAGAAAAGTGTGTGCAGTAATGTAAGTTGCTTTCTGCCACCTAAATTAATACCCACCCGCGCACCATAATTCAAAACCAGAAGCCTGTAGAACAAAACGTGACTTCACGTTTTTCCCCTGCAATTCATTAAACTCTTTTCTAGAGGTACAGCCTTTCTTTTTTTTATATTCAAGATAAAAGGGGTGTATATAAAATCTTAAAGAGCAGTCAAGACACTCATGGCTCTAGTTCTGAAATTCAGAAGTGTTTTAATCCTGTTTGAATGAAGTGAAGTGAAGCACATTCCTATATTTTACCTTGTCCTATTCCATGTCTTAGAGAGCTGACTGAAATACTGGTATTGATGAACATAAACAGCATCATAAAGTTATGACATTATTCAGTGGGAAAAATCAAGGATAAACTATCAAAAGAATGCAGTTGTTAAGGATGCATCAAGCTGTGGGTGACGAAACTAACCAGTCTCCCAAACACAAGCATCCTCTCTTACAAAGAACATTCCAGGTGTACTGTGGCAATCAGAGAGATGCAGCCTAAAGGCATGGGGACTGCTGGTGATAACTAATCAAAGAGAGGAGCAGGTGCTGTGCTAGATTCCCCCCCAGGCTCTGGAGAGCAGTGCTAGAAATCTTTGCAGCCATAGTGTACCTTCAGCCCCCAGGGAGGGATTCATTGCAAATGTGTGTTTTGGTAAGAAAGTGAGGATAATTTTCTTTATAAATATCTTTTAACTTTTTTTTTCTACATATACATCAGTAAATTACTAGCTGTGTCAAGACATGTTGCTGGCAAAATGAAAGTCATGTGAGAATATATGTGTAGGATGTGTATTTATTCATACCTTCAGCTAGGGAAATATGAATTATCCCTTTCTAGTGCAGCTCGAGACTTAGTTCTACACATTCAGTTTTAAACATTGCTCATCAAGTTCTTGTGAAAACTCAATAGAAGTATAAAACATTATTTCTGAAGATGAAGCATAATTTCCTAACATGTATGATACATCGACAAGATAAATCGCATACATGTAAATACACACCTGGGATTCAAGAAATCTTTAGAAATGTGTTCCATAGAATACTGTTTGCAAAATTATCATTATGCTTCCTCTGACTTTAAATTAAAATACTTTCTGATGTTTGTGATTAACAAAAATGGATTAGGAGCTAAATGAAAGCTAACTTTATGTGAGCCAGGGGAACAACATTAAAAGTGCAAAGCTAGCAGCAGTAACAGAAATATACTGTAGCACCCACAAAACCTGTTTTAGTTTTCTAAAAATACATATCAGTGCAATGATGTTTATAAATATGTTTGAAAGCACAATGCCAGCACCAGCATTACAGAAATGTACACAGTTGCATGCTGAAAGCTGTGCTAAATATCATGAAAATACAAATCAGGACATACTCAGCTGCAACATCGTAACTTTGCATTTCAGATCTTGCACAAGTCAGCAGGAAAATTACACAAATTCGTATCAGGGTATGTTCAAAATCATATACTGGACTCTTACTGTTGTAGCTAGCCCTTTTATGCCTCCTACCTTTCTTCATAATCTTTTTCAATATGTTAATTTTTTAGTTCCCATAAGAGAAACATGTCCTCATAACTGATGTGTAATGTCAGATTATCCTATGGTGAAATCCAGATCATAACAGATGGTCACATAATAATGCACAAAAAATGTGTGTGAGATCCATATGAAAAAACAGTATTTACCAGAACTCTAACTACCCTGAAAATGTGTATTTATAATAAACTTCTTCCTAAGAACTTTTGTACTCAGCTTATTATCAACTTTTTGGTAGAGACGCTTCAAAAGAAATGCTGTTCTTGATATTGCTGCTTAATGGAAAAGCCTATATACATGAAAAATTAGACTAAATAGGGATTTCTTTTCTTTCAGGGTTTCTGAAATCTTACGTGTTAAGATTTCTGTGATCACAAGGGGATTTGTAGCAACTTCATACATATGTGGTTTAAAATTTGAGTGTCTCAATGCTATTAAGCAGTTTTAGTTTTTTGCAGAAGTTGTGAATCTTGCACTGCAAATTTCTGGTCTCTAGGAAGGATTAGCTTTATTGCTACATATGATTCATCATGTGGATGGTACACACGGCTAGCACATTGTTGGCATTGAAAGGAAGAAAACACAGAAACTCAAACCCTTTCTTAATAATAGAACTTTTACAATAGCATTTTGGCTAGGGGGAAGCCTCATATAAACAGTATCTTACATAAAGAAGTGATGTTCTGCACTTAGGCTGGCTGCTTCAGAATAGGGAAGCAGTTCAGAAGGAAAGAGTATGTTTCCAGTTGTGTGCCCTTATGTCACACACAGTTTTGTGTCTTAATAAAAGTGCACCATCTGTAACAAATCTGCCAGCTACATGCAGACCCTGGCAACCATCAGCCGGGGGAATCAGTTTGTGGTCTCAGCTCATGGTACGGACTTCTTTGCAGCAACACTGAAGAAAGTATGAAATATAGGTAAGGAATTGGATTTAAGTTCACTTAGGACTTCATGGCTTCAGAGAGCATCTTTGGAAACATATAACTAGATTCAATGATCCTTTTATTGCCTGTATGGTCCAAAGTACTATAGTCTACAGTATCACTGTAGAGTCTCACATAATGTATCTCAGGGTGCAGCAATTTTTTTT
This sequence comes from Eurystomus gularis, assembly GCA_013400335.1. Classification (NCBI taxonomy): domain Eukaryota; kingdom Metazoa; phylum Chordata; class Aves; order Coraciiformes; family Coraciidae; genus Eurystomus; species Eurystomus gularis. The sequence goes on along the minus strand of VZZY01013264.1, from coordinate 15,791 downwards.
AAAGGCTTTACCCATTTAATTTATGGTTACAACTGGCTGATGGATTTTAGAGACAGTAGTCTCTAGAAGGTTATAACCTCTTCCGGCCTTTGCTGAGGAGAACTACCTGGAAGGCTGGAGTGCTATCAGAAGTTGATAAAAGTTTGGGAACAACACTGAGAGCATGTTCCTTGTTCTTACTTGTTCTCTCAAGGGATGAACAACTTGTTTGTCCTTTGCTTATTTTCTTTTCTGCCTCTTCTAGGCAATTTGAACCTAAGATGATGGAGGGATATTTCTATTTGTAAAAAGACTTTTTCGCAAGAGCTCCTGGGAAACCCTCATCAAGATTGTTGCTTCTTGTTAGAATACAGGAGATTTAGGTGATTCAATTCAATACCAAAGAACACTCAGAAAGCCCTGGACATCTACATATGCAAAAGTTGGAACTGTCCATCTGAATACCCAAATAAGAAATGGCTCTCACGTGAATTACTTAGAATTTTTTGTTTGCACTCATATGTAAAAAGTTTCTCTAGCAAGCAAAACTCTAAAACCTGTCATGTAATGCTGTCTCAGAACAACTGGTGCTCAGCTAAGAAGCATCAACATTAGATGCTTGCTAGCATCTTTTTTATTGAATAGTTCAGCAATAAATAACAATGGGGCTTCTTATAAAATCTGAAACTAAGATACTGCTTTTTCAGGTTATTTCCTTTCTCAAACAAGTAGCAACAGTAACACTGCTCACCTCTCCTAATGCCTTTCAGTTAGACAGAGCAACAGAAGGTAAAATATACACTGACTGCAACGACATTTCAAGATGCAAAATGCCAAGAATGAGGAAACTGTTGGGCTTGTCAAATTCTTGCTTAAGTAATCTATATGTATCAGAAAAAGAAAATAAGAAAAAAACAACATTAAATGGCACAGGAGAGAAAAACAGAGGAAGTCAGATATGTGGCAGGGTTGAACAGTACCGGCAAATAAAAAAGCATTACGTCCAACTGTTCATGCTATACAAATATTTTATTCAGTTCTGAAGAAAGCCTGCATTTTTTATAACTTATATGGGCAGTCATTCAACTTGGCAGGCATATACCAAATTTTTATTTCAATGACAGAAATGGAAATAAAAATAAAAACCCCACTATCTACCAAGACGATAATTGATTCCAATATAAAAAAAAAAACCTGCCCTTAGTGTTGTCTGTTGACTGATAAATCATAGATCAAAATCCCTCCTATAAAATATTGAAGCAAGCCTTTTACTCCTCAGGCATAGATTGGCACTTTAATGATTTGCACATACTAAAGACCATTTGAATCCAAAATAAATTCAGAATGCTCTGCTGGTGTCTGATTTAATCTCAATTTTATAGCCATCTGCTTGTGACAACTCTAATTGTTATGTTTCTGAAAAGGAGATGGACATTCATTAAGAGTGCATTTCAATATGCAAATCATGGGAATGTTCACTTTAACAGGATTGTTAGTTTATGTCCCTTACAGATCTCCAGATATAGGCCAACATCCAATGAACATGGTCAGCAGCTCATATGTCTTAACTTTTTCAGCATACAAATCACATTAATCTTCAACAGAAATTTTTTTTCTACTTTGTTTTCTTGAATGAGATAATTGGCTATTGTTTTTCAGATAGCAAGATTATGTTTCTTCTGAAGATATTTCTTCTGTGGATCAGAGTTTCTTCTCCTGTCTGTTCACAAATGAGATGCCTCATTTTTCATATTAAAAGGTTTGTGAACTAATACAGGTAGAACATATCAAGCAGATATTAAATTGCTGTCAGGATTGGCTTGTCAGTGAAAAGGACTATAACAGGTTGTGACAAATTTTCCTAGAGGCCTTAATTGTGTCCCCAAATAGAAAGAAAAGACATGTTGGGGTTTTTCTTTTATATAGCTGACGTGCAAAATACTTAGTTGCCCTCTACTCTTTCCATGGATTCTCTTTGGCCTTCAGAAGGTAACACAAACTTCTTTACTCTTTGTTCACTTGATTAAAAGACAAAAACTATCAACACAATTAAACTACAATCAGTCTTTGAACTAAACCATATGCTCCTTTTTTTGTCATTACATAAAAAGAAATTGCAGGCCATTAAGTATCCAACCTTTGCCCTTAGACATAATTTTACACTCTTAGGAGACCAACTGTTTCGATATAGCTGGAACTGTGTATGAAAATCCTGTGAAATGCAATGACACTGGATACTTGATAACACTTTAAGAAGTTTGATGGCCATATTGAAACTCTTTTGAAGCAATAAGAGATGGATTTTTCATAATTTGAATTTGTAAGTCTTGTTCTACACAGCAAGATTTTTGTATTACAAAATCTCTGATTGTATGTAGTACAGCAGAATGAGGCAATAAAATGTTTCCATTTAATTTGAGCCCCGAAACATAAAAATGTTTTATTAAAAATTCTACAATGATTGTATGGCAAAATTAGTATTGTTCATGTTGTCATAACCACATCCCTTAAGACAGATTATTTTAAGTTTAGTCTTAAATCCATCTGTCCTGTTTTCACAATATTTTATTTCAGGGTAATGGCAATATCTTCATAGCATATATATTCTCAGGTAAAAGATGGATAATTTCAGCCACAACATACTTTTAATGACATTTTTGTCATGGAGTAATTTTGAGGCAACATTCTCTGCCGGGATAAATTGTTCTAGTGCCAGCTTCAGACAATCTGTATTCAAAAGTTATGATAATACCAGAGATACATTTTGTATCTTGACAGGCAAACTTTCATAAGAATTTTTCAAGGCTGAGCTATATGAAGCAGGTCTTGTTAGAAAGAGCCACTGCAAGCTGCCAAGACATTAAAGAATATGCATTGGCCAAAAGAACAGTGGTATCCTGGAATTATCCATCAAGCACTGGTGCATTCCTAGATTCATTTGAATCCTTCTGGAGTTTGCAAGGTAAGCTGGACAAGTTCAAACAATTTCTGGCTTCCCCACAGGGACATCTTTCAATCTGAATCACTATTTTCCTCGTGGTGTGCTCTTTGAAGAGCAATGTTGTCTGCCCAGTACTTGGATTGTGGTAATTCTGAATACAGTCATGTGTCAATTAGTCCCTTCTTTCACCATTGTTTTTCCCTTTCTCTGTTAGAAAAAAAGAATTCTGTCCTTAAATCTGTGGCCAGTTATTAAACCATATGCTCCGACTTTAATTTGTATAGGTCTAGTTCCCTTAATTTCTCCCTGTCACCCTCACTGTAACACAAGTCTAAACCTTGTTAGCTTTGTTATGTCAATTTTTTTTTCCAGCAGACAGATTAATTGATTTCCTTGGCTAATGCCATCATCCTCAAAATCATCAAATGGCCTGAGGATGTCACACCAACTCACTTTTAGTATTCTCTCTATCCATATGAGGTCATCTTTGCTGATGTTTTTTGGCTACTGCTTGTAAATATCTGATCCAAAGATGCTGTTTGTTCACTAGCTCTTGTGTTTTGGAATCAGATATTTCTCTGTGGATGATAACATCAAAAAGAATTTTCTTTGGTAATGGTGTTTCTGCATAACCAATTTTCTTTTCTTGCAACTTTTTGGCTATTTTTTTAAGCTTTCTACTCACTGCTGTATTCAGCAGGTGGGGGGAAAGACCTTGTCATGGTTCCACAGCTCATGATTCCCTGGACTGTGCTAATGCTTTTTCTTCCTCATATTGCTGAAAAGGTTATTTATTGCTAACACTGACATAAGCATTAAACCCAGACTTTTCATCTTAGATGAGTGTTGTTATTCTTCATGCAGATTCAGATTCCGGATTATTCCTCTTTCCAGCACCATTTGTAGATGTTTACACACACAAAAAATTAGTATGGTCAGACATGAAAGAAACACTTGTAAATGTAATGTTCTTTTTCCTCTTTTCCCATGCCCACAGCACACAATGATATCTGACCCATCCTAACATGGCTACAGCAGTATGCATGGGTGTGCCACTGTATCTACTAATGGCATTGTACATATTTCAAGGGGAAGCTTTCATATGAATTAATAGACCTGTCATGGTTTTAATTTCTTAAACATGACATGACTTGGAAGTGCTTCTGATGAGGAAAGTAGGTAAATATTATGAAGCCTGAAGCGCCCTAAAGGCACTTAAGATGATTGCAGATCCTGTCACCTAAGGTAATCTTGCTACCCTGGTACTAGTATGCTTTGCAGTGTTTAGCTTCACAACAAACAGTTGTGATACCAGGAACTGTTGCAAGGCTATAGTCTTAGAGTTGGAGACATGAAACATAAAGCTTTTGGAGGCCAGATCCACTGACAGGCTGAGATATCTCCTGTGATATTGGACTTCTAAACTCAAAAAGCCTCAAAACCATCTTTCATCTGCCATCCCACTGTAGAGATTTAATGTCCAAAGACATGTCTATGTTAGATATTCAGGTGTTTCATATCCTACAGTTTTATTTTTGGAGAAGCCCTGAAATCCCTATTGAATGGTTCAATATTAAGCATATGTCTAAATTTCACTAGGATTCACAGTTTGGGTGTTTCTCTACTGGAGAAGGAGCCTGTTACACCTGGTATCCTCAGAGTATGTCTGTCCTGAGAGAACTGTCAGATAAATAGATTCCTTCTTTTTCTTAAAAGATAACTGATAAAGGAAAGATAATGGTGATAGTAGTGTCCTGCTGCTATAAAGGCAAGAGTAAAGCAGCCTGACAGGATGTGAAGAATCAGGATCAGCTCTCTTCACCACTTTTCCTTCCCATTTGAAAGAAATAAAAGCCATTTCATCCACCTTACAAATGAAGGCTATTCTAAGGTGTGTGGGGTAAGGGACATCTCAAAATCTTCACACTGAAGTATTTCTGCTTTCCATGGAATATTTGAAAACTTGTGTGGGGTGATATGATGGCATCAGAATGAGAGTCTCTTATTTCTTAGGAAAGACATCGTCATTCTGGTTCCAGCTCCAAAGATTATGCATTTCAGTGTATGGTTGCAGAAGATATAGGAGACTCTTGAAGCACAAAATGAAATTCAGAAATTTTGTTTTCATATGACTGTCCTGTTTCCTAAATGGCATTAGAAAAGTGTACTGAAGCCTGATTCCCAAACCTTAGGACAGCTACCGTACAGTCAAGCCAGCTTCCCTGGCAGAAACACCTGCATTTTAAGGAAGAAAAAGGGACAACTGAAGAGGTACTAGACCTCTTTTCAACATTTTCCTATCCACTTTCTTAGGTGGGTCCCTGAACACAGTACCATTACTACTGTGTTTCCTATTCTAAGACTTCTGAGTCTCTTCGTCTCAGAGGGAGATTTTTCACCCACAAGGGCACTCTGGATTACACTGCAACTGAAGCTACAGGAAGGAAGCATTTAACAGAGACCAAGTTCATTATTAATATCTTTCTTACAGTCCTTTATGACATCACAATTACGAAATACATTAACAGAGTTTCACCACAATAATTTAGTAGAGGTTTCCATCCAGTTTTCATGCATTTTTCATGGAATAGATCTGATAAGACCAATCTCCTAAAAATATTTAAAAATCCACTATTCATGTAATAATCACAGTTTTTATCATCTTGTGTATGATATTATTGCATGTTATTCTGTTGTATTTCTCACAAGAAGAGCTGCAAATCAGGCTTGTTATTCTAACATTTTAAACTACTTTTTCATGTTATTAAGAATTGCATTCTATCACGTTTTTATAAGAAACTATATTTTTATCATGAATGTATTGCTACATCTTTTTCAGACTAAGCAGTGTGAGTCCAAAAGAAAAGGTAGCAGAGTGTCTTCACTGTGATAATTTAAAAAAAAAGAAAAAGTCTAAAATATAAAAATAAGTGAACTTCATAGTCTATTGGCTCAACAATATGTTTAAGAATTCAGGAAAAATATCCACAAAACTAGAGGCAAATACTGTTCATACTGTCAAAAGCTTTGTAAGGGGATTGACATTGCATTGGTAATTCCAACCTGGAATCCAAGATCTGTTTATTATTGCTGAAGAACTGAGCATTGCCAGATTGAAGCCAATGTAATAACCCAGTGTGATGGGAATCTTCTAAAAAAATGTTGATGTTTGAGCGTTTTCGGTGTCCTGAAGATGGATTAATAAGCAACAGTATGAGGAAAATTTTTGTCTTCCTATCTTAAAACTTCATAGACAGACATGAAGAGAAAGTCTAATATCACCTCACTTGGCCACAGAATTTTGCTCAGTTTTTCTTAGAGGTGTTTTTACAGTGCAGTGGGAAACCGGCTGTACAGAAGACAGTAGTTTGCACAATTCTTAAGTGGACATGAACTCCAGCACTGCTTAAAGCGTACTGACAGTAAAATGGCTGAATGAAAGATTATATTGAATGTCTCTGGGCTCTAAACTTTGGCCTTACAGCAATTATACTTTCAGTTTCTGAGATATAAACATCTTTCTGTATGTCTTTTTATCTGATCCCTGTACCAGTGCCTTCATATCTGACTATTCAGCATTCTATCTGTACTTGTACCTGCTGGTAGCACGGTAGCTGCTGGATTGCAATGAAACTGTAAGGTGCTCCAGTTCAGAGCCTTGCTAATGCTGACAATTGATTTAGCATTGTGAGTTACCTTAACAGTGCTGGGCTGTTTTTTGTTCAGAGATTTCAGTAGGGAGTTATTTTAAGAGATATATTTCCTTTGTTGGGGTAAAAAAGCACAGTTTGTCTTAATTATCCCTGACGTTTCAAACCTCATACCAGGCACTTCCTCCAGGGACAGAAACAAACCAGTCTCCTCCAGAAACGAAGTGTGAAATGAATAAATAGGGCTCTGGTTGCTCTAATAGCATAGTGCGGTTACTATTTTTACTGTGGAGAGGGGGATACTGTCTAGATTGTTTCTTTTTATCTCTGAGGAAATTCAGGGTATTGATAAGTGAAATATTGTGGACAATTAAGAAAAGAAAAAAGCTGTTCTGAAAAAGCAATATTTGGTAGGTACTCGGTTGCCTGGTGTATTCATTCTGAGAACTAAGTTTTTCTCAGAGGAAAGGGAAGAAACAGAGCAGCTATGCATCATGAACAGAGGCTGCTGTTCTTTCCATCCACAATCTGTTGAAGCTACTAGTAATTAGAAGCTTCTCTGCATTCTTTTATACCTTTTTTTTAGTGTAGCTTTTAATGCAATTTAAAAAATATGTTTTATGTATATTTTTATTGAAATATCTAGTTGTGGAACTACTTCTGTCACATCCCTGTGCAAAGTCCCAAAATCTTGCAGAGAATCTTGATGAGGCTAAGGGTAATGATTCCAATGAAAAGAGATTATTAAGCAAACATTTTTTTATTTGCTGGTAGATCAGTAGATAAATTGTACAGCTCTTTTTCTGAAGTGCAAGTAACAACTAAATTTTGATTAAATAGTATTTAGGGCTCTTTCATGTGGTTAGGAATTCCTATGTTTCATGACAAGTAACACTGAAACACAATGAGCCAGGAAAACAAACAAACAAACAAAGCAAAAAAAATGCCACTGCATTTTCGGCATATTTTCATGAGCTTGTGAAGGTGATGTTTTATCAGAAAGAAGTCTGAATTGCTGCTGCTGCTGCTTGCTGTGATTTTGTAAATAAAGGCAGCTCTAAATTGAAACTTTAGCATAAGGCCAGGGCTGACTGGATTCTCAACAGCTCAGCAAGGAAATAGTTCCATGGCATAAAGGACAGTCTGGCATCTTCTACTCAGAGTTTCAAACTGCTTGTGGCATCTGTGTGAAAGCAATGCCTGTTTATGAATAATCATTACATCTATTTTATAGAACTTTGTGGCCACAAAACAAACTTCAGACAGTGGCCAGTTGAAGATTCAAGGGATGATTGTGGATTGCTCTTCCACAAAGACATCTTCCAGTACAGAGAGCTGTAACTAGCAGCTTTGCCTAGGCTTTGTGCAATTTATGGCAATGAATGTAGTACAAGCTGCCAAAGGAAATTGGTGAGGGCAGAGTGCTGCTATGCTTCACAGATTTGTAACTGTTGAAGGTGCTGGGACCATCCTCTACTGAGAGAAAACCTTAAGCTAATGCCAATTTGAGAAAATACCAAGTGTGGAAAACACAGATTTCAAGGGCTTTCAGTGATCATTAAATTCCATTAGCTCCTTCTATATCCACAGTTTGCTGTTAGAGTTTAATGAGGGTATCAAATTTGCTGGTAAAGATTTGCAAGAGGAAGTAGGAGGGTGCCATGCAGAAAATCCATACCTTGCTCTGAACTTATCTAACATACTGAAATTCATACAAACACCCTGAGGAGATTGCATGCAAAGTTTATACTCAAGCTCATGCACACACATCTGAATTCTAAACTTAAGGGAGTATTCAAGCACTCCTAACCCCAAATAAAGGAAAGATTATCAGATGCACTTAGTGTGAAATGAATAAAATGCAAAACAGCTTTGAAGGGTCCTTGACCAAAGACAGAATTCTAAGAAAAGAGATTCATTTGCTATTGGGAACATTATCTCTTATGAGATTAAGTTCTCTAAATACCATATATTTTAAGGGTCATTCAAAAAAAATCATATCTTTTTTGCAACATTATCAATGGTGTTATCATGATCAATGATAACAAGATAGAAGAAGTTTTAAGGACTGTAGAGCCACTTCTGTTTAGTGTTTTATATGCAATATCTTATGAGCTTTATTTTATAAATACATAATTGAATATAATCCTGTTATGTTCACCAGGATTATTTTTGTCCTGTTGGTACAGAAACCTTGTGTTTATAATTTTTTTCCATATCTAGTAAAAACGCGACTTCAATAAGACTAGGTGAAAGCATCAGTTTTCATTTTGATAATTTCATAACGATTTTGGTTCCTATATAGTCTTAGTTATAAAGCAGAAGTGAAAATGAATTCATTGATCACCAGTTAGTCTTAATCAAAAACCCTTATAAAGTTGAGCCCATTGGTCAATGTTTTACAGTTTTGACCACGACATGCATAAAAATGTTGTCTACTAAAGTTAAAGCACAATGCTTTAGAGCTGAGGTGTGCTCGTTTAATTGCACAAAAGTTGCATTACATATCAGCCTATGTTAATATCACAGTCTATTAAAATACCACAAAATGATAATGTAACTTTGTGCTAAGAGGTTATTAAAAGATACAAAGTTCTACAGAATATAAAATATATTGTTTACCTGGTCAGTGATTAAACTACATGACAAGTACCTTGCTTCCATTCACAGTGAGGTCAATTAAAATTTTTATTTGCTTGCTATTTTGATCATACCCATTACAGGCAATGGCATAGATTAAAGGAAAATAGAAAACGTATTTCAAATGACAAAATAATACTGTGGCAAATTTTGGAGTCCAAAGTAGTGTGGAATAGAAAATAAACCTGAGACTTAAGTTATTTAGCTAAAATTATGTTAGATAAAAAATGTAGCTAACTATGTTTATTTTATAGTACATCCTAAGGTGTTTAGAGAAAAACTCTTAGAGGTCTATGTTTCTTTCACCTCCTTGTTTTTGTAATTGACCTGTGGCGTCGAACAAATCCAGCTATATTTCTTGTCTTACATTCCAAGGTGGTTGGTTGTTTGTAATATTGTTTAGGGTTTTCTTTCCATTTTTCATTGTTAGAATATCTTTAATGACATATTATTAATGACTTCACATTATGAAGGAGTTCTTCTTCCTATGGTGTTCCTGCATCAATAGACTTCAGTATTTGCACACGTGCATGCATGCATGCATCTGCGTCTATGTATGCATGTGTAATGCTAAGGAACATGAGTCTTTCAGAGCTTCCAACAATCCCATCTCACAATATTTCAGTAATGGTGATAAATTAGGACAATTTTGATTTATGCAAGTTCATGATAAAAATTTTAGGGACATTTGGAATCTAATTTTACTTTTTCAAGGCTTGAGTCAAATTCTGTTGAAGTTAATGTGAGGCTTTGTGGTTTTTTCAACTGGAAGTCAGGAAAGTTCTTAAGTTGATCCTTTTTAATCAGAAAAAAAAGCTATAATGATAGCATGTGATATCCCATAAAATTTATCTTGACTAAAACCAATTTTAAATTCTTTTGAAGTTCTTCAAAATTTGCTTTTTAAAATCTTTGTACGGCTATATATGTAAACACTATATACAATTTAATATATTTCACAATCAAGTATCTTCAAATGGTTATAAGGGCATGGTTTCAATTTTTTACATGAAATATTATGTAAGAACTATGTAATACACTGCTCAAATGATGCTGCCACTTCTAGAGATATTGAATATTTTCAGACTGAATATATTTTTTTTCAGCAAAATACTTTGCTCCTAAGAGGCAACAAATACATATTTTTACTGTGGTCACTAAGCCTGCACTCTATCTGGGCACTATCTCTGTTAACTCTGTTCTCATACCTGTTTGATTTACCATACTGTGCTTGTTGATTTCTTCCTGATCATTATTTACTAAGATACAATACACAAAAGTTACAACTGAAAGGCAGATTAATAATTCATACCTCTATTATAAAAATCCGTAAATTGTATTCCAAGCAATGAGCTGCATCTGTTACCTAAAAATAAGAAGACAGGCACAGCATGGTAACAATTTAGAATATGGAGCATTGCACGGCAGGAAAGTTCCCATTGAGATGACTTTGGCTTAGATGAAAGTCCTAGCTGTCTACCTTTTTTGATTGAACAGTTTCATTTTTTTTTTTAAGTAAACACTACTGTATATTCTGTGAATATTGCCAGTCTGCAAGAATGTCAATAATTCTTTCCAACAAAGGCAAGCTGAAAAGAAGAGGTTAGGTTGAGGGTGCTGCACATATCATCTTACAAAAATTAGGGGAAATTTCTTTCAGGAAACCCTCTGCTTCTGATATATAAGAAATATTTGCCTAGAGACTCGAGTTATTTGTAATGTATTCTGTACTGGAAAAAAGTAACAATTTATATCTCCTTCAGTTGAAAAAAAAAAAAATTGACTTTGACATTCACTTACTTTAAAGACTAAAGCTATTACAGTACAATCTTAATGCTTTCTGCAGTGTGGATGAAGTATACTACATTAATAACTGATGAAATCTGAAGAAATTTTTCCAGATTTCAGTGAGATCTTTGTCACAGGTAACTAGTGGCAATCTCACAGCCAGTTTACCCTGCATTTAAATAAGGTCTGTGTCTTATGGTATTTTATATACAGATCTATAGATCTCACCCTGGGAAAAATCAGTGACATTTTGTCTTTGTTGATACTGAGGGCAAAATTCCCAACAATTTTGCTCAGAAGTCATATGCAACATGCTTTAATTTTTCCTCAACAGGATTTTTGAAAACTAAATTGAAATTTTAACTGAGTACCTTGCCTTTATGATGCTGTGTACAAAGACATGATAATAACATATTCTTTCTCAACATTTGTGTATTTTTCATTTTTTAAGTGCCGAACAAGACAGCTAGATTAAGGTGACCTTAACTATACTGAAGAATCTGACTACTTATATCATAAACCAATTACTCCATATTAGCGAAAGGGTTGTTTGGTTGTTTTGCATGGTTTGGTTTTGTGGGGTTTTTTTTATTTTATTTTATTAACCCCAGTTACCATTCTGTGAAAACAGGATAGTAATGGCATCTCTACACTGAATTTTAGAAAAAAATAAATTAATTAATACCTCTTACATACTATGATGGTGTAGCATAACGGTGGCTTTCTAATTTAATGACAGAAAGTTCCCAGGGGCAGGTATCAGAACATAGATCATTCAGTTAAAAGCTATACTCCCACTTGTATATGTGTCTGTACCCAAAATCTCTGTTCTATACAATGGAACTAAGTTCACAAGAAACACTGAGAAAGTAAAGTTCCAATTTTCCATTTTCTTCCTTAGCCTCAGCTGCAGAGAGCCAGGTATTTTTGAGAAATCTCAAATGCAGAAGATTTATTTGGAACTCTGCCTGGCTAAAGGCAGATAGAATGGAAACAGGATGTTCTACCCAGACAACTTTCCTGTTAAATAAGCAGAAATATATAATGGAAAGCTGTTTCTCCTTTCTTTCAGGGACAACAACAACAACCAAAAATCTGTTGGCCACTGAATGTTATGTTTTAGAGAGACTGGATCCTGTGAGAAGTGAGGGCTAAAAGCGTGTTTGGGTTGAATTCCCCAAGAATGAATGCTATTTTGGCATCATTCCAAACAGACAGCGAAAGGTGTTCTTAGAGCCTGCTTGACGATAAGGGTGCACAAAGCTATAAGGGTCCTGACCAAGATTCCCGAAACTACTGCAGTTTTAATACAGACATCATCCAGAAAATTTTGGTTCAACCACTGGAAAAAATTAATCCTGATTTAGATTGAAGTGAATCACAAGATATTACGTTTTTATTTTCTTGAGGAAAACTTATGTTGAAGTTTTTACTGAAATGATTATATAAAATGGAAATCAGTCAAGGTACATTGAAACCTGGCACTAGTGAGGTAAGAGGAAGGCTGTTTCTACAGGCTGCCTCTCTATTCAGTGGATTGCTCTGCCTCCAAAGTCTGGAAATGTAGGTGGATGAGAGGAAAAGTGATCCAAGATAAGATGCTCTCAGCTTCATTTTCTCATTTCCTTGTACAGTAGGATCTGCAGAACAATAACAGCACTATTAGAAAACAAAACCCAAATAGTCCCTCTGGAACCCTTAGAGTGGTCTTTTCTACAATTAACTCATAAAGCCAGTTCTGGATAGCTTCAGCCACCTTCTTTTCTCATCTGTTCTATTCAGAAGAGGTTAAGCAATTAGTCCTTGTTGTGTATTAATCATGTGTGATAAAATTAGATTTAAAATTAAGCTTCAACGAAAATAATAGCCAAAGGTTCTGAAGCTAGATAGAGAAATCACAATTTATTTTGTTTTACCATAGAAAGAAACTAATTCAAAGTAATGCTGTCTCCTAAAAAGACAGAAAGCTTATGCTCTGTATCTCATCTTGAAAAACATCTTTAAACTGGGCAACAAAGTTCTGAAAATCTGTTTATATTCCATAATGAAATACGCTAAACTCTACGGTTCTAAAGAACACAAGAAAGGTCCTGTCCTAAACCTTACCACTCATGTGAATACCTACTTGTTTAAACAAAGCTATGAGTTACTAGGCTTGCCTAAGAATGTGTTACATACTTCTATCTCAGGGTTGTGACTAGGGTGAAAGGTAATGTTGTTTGTTCACCAAGCAACTTGCTTCATAGCAGAATACATCTCCAGACATTTGAAAAAACAAAAACAAAAACAAAATGGTAAATTCATAACTTTTAGCTCTATTTGTGCATTATTTATTACGCTGATACTAAAACCAGATATTTTATTTTGGCTTTCTAATATATTCTGACATCTTCTTGAAAATTAATGCTATTTGGCATCATTCCAAATAATTTTTAGACAGAGTGGTAAATCGGAACACACAAATTTTTCAATTAGAAATAACTGTAGTGGAATTTGCACCACAAAAAGTGTCAGCTCTTTTGCATTTCCATCCTCTGCATATGGTATATATATGCAATGTATATTTTTATTCTTAAGTACTTTATTCAGAAGAATGTTACCTTCAGGTCATCTTCACAGAAGGTTGTTTAATACATCTGTCTTTCAGCAGACTTCTGTGGTTTATTGACATCCTTTCTAAGCAGATTCATAACCTCTACTCACAAAATTATCTAAATTTCAACAATAAATAAACAGACTAAGTGCAATTTTGTGATTTAGTGTTTAGGAATGGATAGTTTTTCCGCAGATGTCTTATGCCCTTGGATGGAAGAAGCTGCAAGACTGTAGAGAATGTCCAGTAAGTGCTGCAGCACAGAAGGGACAAAGCCGTGCTACTTTCACTTCTGAGCCATTCCTAGCTGTCTGTGTGGGAAGAAGAGGCAGAATTTTTTGTGAAGTTGATGTGTGTGATTTCCTGGTCTGTTGGAAGAGTCTTACAAGCTCGCTTATAAAATGAATGAATCGGGTGTATCTCTCTCTTGTTAATACCTTTAGTTTTTTCCCTATTTGTAAGATTTCAGTGTTATGAAGCATGTAGGAAGAAAGGAAACCTCACATCCATTTTTAAAAAGGGTAGAAAGCAAGACCCCGGGAACTATTGACCTCACCACTGTGCCTGGGAAGATCCTGTAACAGATCCTCCTGGAGGATGTGCTAAGGCACATCGAGAACAGGGAGGTGATCCAAGAGAGTCAGCATGGCTTTACTAGGGGCAAGTCCTGCCTGACCAAACTAGTGGCTTTCTACAATGAAGTGACTGCATCAGTGGACAAGGGAAGAGCTATGGATGTCATCTATCTGGACTTCTCCAAGGCCTTCGACACAGTCCCCCACAACATCCTTCTCTCAAAGTTGGAGAAATACAGGTTCTATGGGTGGACTGTTCTCTGGATAAGAATTTGGCTAGATGGTCGCATCCAGAGAGCAGTGTCAATGGCTTGATGTCCAGATGGAAATAGGTGACAAGTGGTGTCCCTCAGGGGTCTGTGCTAGGACCAGTGTTGTTTAATTTCTTCATTAATGATATTGATAGTGGCATTGAGTGCACCCTCTGCAAGTTTGCTGATGACACCAAACTTGGTGGTGCAGCTGATATGCCAGAGGGATGGGATGCCATCCAGAGGGACCTGGACAGACTGGAAAGGTGGGCCTAGGTGAACCTCATAAAGTTCAATAAGGCCAAATGCAGGGTTCTGTACCTGGGCTGGGGCAACCAGCGTTATCAATATAGGCTGGGAGAAGACATGCTAGAGACCATCTCTGTGGAAAAAGACTTGGGGGTACTAGCAGATGAAAAGCTGGACATGAGCCACCAATGCGCAGTGGCAGCCCAGAAGGCCAATCACATCCTGGGCTGCATCAAAAGGAGTGTGGCCAGCAGACCGAGAGAGGTGGTTCTGCCCCTCTACTCTGCCTTGGTGAGACCTCGCCTGGAGTACTGCCTCCAGCTCTGGAGCCCCCAGCACAAGAAGGATGTGGACCTGTTGGAGCATGTCCAGAGGAGAGCCATGAAAATGATTAGAGGACTGGAACACCTCTCCTATGAAGGCAGGCTGAGAGAGTTGGGGCTGTCATCCTGGAGAAGAGAAGGCTCTGGGGGGACCTTATAGCAACCTGCCAATAACTGAAAGGGGCCTATAAGAAGTCAGGAGATGATCCGTTCTTGAGAGTCTGTAGCGACAGGACAAGAGGTAGTGGTTTTAAGCTAGAAAAGGGTAGATTTGGGTTAGACATTAGGAAGAAGTTCCTTAATATGAGGGTGTTGGATCACTGGAACAGGTTGTCCAGAGGCCCCATCCCTGGAGTCATTGATAGACCTCTGAGCAACCTGACCTAGTTACACATGTCCCTGCTTGTTGTAGGGAAGTTGGACTAGATGGTCTTTAGACGTCCCTTCTAACCCAATACATTCTATGATTCTACAATTCTATGCAGATTTGACTGAAAGTAAGGCCTTTTAATTCTCAACAATTTTTAAATTGAGGAGTAGCAAAAGCAAATAAATATTCTAAAAACATATCTGTTCAGATGTAACCTTAAATGAAACTGTAAAATGATTCTACAAGTAGTGGACTATGACCAATGGTTAGACCAAACTAGAGTGTAAAATTGCTATTACTTTCCTTTTTCCGTTTTCCGTTTTCCATTTTCCGTTTTCCCTTTTCCCTTTTCCCCCTTTTCCCCCTTTTCTCCCTTTCACCCCTTTTCCCCTTTCCCCATTTTCCCCCTTTTTCTCTTCCCTTCCCTTCCCT
>VZZY01013249.1:0-45683 GCA_013400335.1 Eurystomus gularis | reverse complement strand
CTTAATCATCCTTGTAGCACTCCATGGGACTCTCTTCAGCAGTTCCCCATTGCCCTTGAACTGGGGAGCCCAGAACTGAACACAATATTCCAGATGTGGCCTTACTAGAGCAGAATAGAGGGGGAGGAGAACCTCCCTCCACCTGCTGGTCACACTTTTCTTAATGCAGCCTAGGATACCGCTGGCCTTCTTGGCCACAAGGGCACGTTGCTGCCTCGTGATGAACTTGTTGTCCACTTGGACTCCCAGATTCACATGCTTGGACTTAAGTAAGTGCTTAAAAATCCAGAAGGATCAGGTGCTTGGGGCTTGGGTTTTTGAGGGGTTTTTTTGCAAAGGAAAGCTCAAAGTGGGCACTTTTCTCCCACTATTCTGCATTGGTTTTGTACCAGAAATGTGAAAACATTTGGGTTTGCATTTCTAATTGTTGCACAAATTTGGCGTGAACTGCACTAAGACAATCTGACACAATTGTTATTCATTACTCCAGGAATCCTAAACGCTGAAGTAATGTAGGAATGTACAGGTTTTTTCAGGGGGAGGGGGTGGGAGATGGGGAAAAGGGCTTAACCTTGCAATATTTAAAACCAAGGCTGAGTTCCAGTTCTACAGGGAATTTAGAGGATGTCTTCGCTAGAAGCAGATGCGTATATATGTATGTATTTACACATATGTTCACACACAGTCAAGCTTGCTACAGGACCTACAGGAATAGGATTAAACTTGGATAAACGTCATCCCCTAGTCAATGGGCAACCAGTCACACAGGCAGGAAGGTCAGAGGCACTGGCTGTGTGGCTATGGAAACTGAATAGATTTCAGAACAATGCTAGTCAAAAGGGTTATCAGGTCAATGTGGATTAACCTTCTGTAAATCCTAAAAATAGACAGTATTTCCAGTTCAGTTACTGGTGGTGTATTATAGCTGTTCTGTCAGCTCTGTTCCTTAAACAGCAATCTCCTCTCTGCTCCCAGGTAGCCTTTGCTGCACTGGCTGCCTCTTATGAACTTATCCTTGAGCTGTACTTGAGTTGCATCTCAGCTATAGCTGGCAACAAAATCTCAGAATTATAGAATCATGGAATTGTTTTGATTGGAAGACACCTTTAGGATCATCAAGTCCAACCTTTAATCAAGCTCTGCCAAGTTGCCACTAAACCATGTCCCTCAGCTACCACACCTTGCAAAGCTGTGTCTGGCCAAAGAGTCTCTGTATTTACCTAGGTCCTTTGACAGGTTTAAAGTTGGTGTAGGTGTGTCAAACACTGTGGTGTAACTAATGCTGATGTGGGCTGGAAGAACTGGATTAGCAGAAGAACACTTTCATAAATGTTTTGATGTAGCTAGAGTTAAATATATTCTCATTCTGAGAAGGCACAAATTAGATCCCAATATTATGTTCTCAAAATACTTTAAAAGATTACAGAAACTTCTTTGAGCTTACAGAATAAAACATTTTAATACCTGCAGTGTGTACTATATAGCCACACCGGAAACTTCTCCCAGATGCTATTAAATACTATGGCTTCTAAAGAGTCAATGGGAACATTAATATTTGTATTAATCTCTGGTCTTTGTAATGCTTTTCTTCCTTGGAGATACTTGGGACTGCCTTCCAAAGAGTCCAGAAGCCACAAAAGGTGGAGCCACAAAAACAACTATTCTTCACGGAGCTCTATGGCAATCCATTTTTTACCAGCCAAGAGTGAGAGGAGGAGAAGCTCTGATTAGGTACACAGATACAGATTTGTTCTGGAAGCCAAGCAGCCATTATATGCAACACTTTTTAGATTTTATGCAGTACGTGCTGTACAAACAAGTACTGAGTTCACTGGAGGGAAAGATAATAATGCTAACAGACTTCTGGAAATATTTTTGAATGCTGTCTAAATTAAGGCTTTTAGTCTAAGGCCAAAAAGATATGCCAAGGAGCAGGCACAAGTCAGAAGTGACAGAAGGAATTAATTTCCTATTTACACAACTAAAATTAACCAGAAAAGATCAGACCTGATAAGGTAACCCAAAATAAAAAGCTAAGGCTTGACCAAGTATGCGTATAAACAGTTTGATAAATTAAGTACGTGCACTTGCCATAATTCATAGAAGGAACCTTACATGAGAGATTAGGTAACAAAAGGTGGTATCTTCCCATTTGATGTTCACACTTAGCTTCCCACCTGGAGATACTATAGACCGTTCCTTCCCATTAATTTCATATTTAAAGCCACCTTGGTAGAAAATCACTTTTTTTTTTTTTTAGCACCATAACATATTCAAACATTTCAATATTAAGACTATTTTTTCTGTTTATTTTAGGCAATTGCATTCCTCAGATATTTATTTCCTACAATAATTGCATTGTGTCAATTAGAATAATTCACAGCAATCTGTCATTTCAGTAAAGGTCTTATAAAAACAGTTCCCTGGAATGCTTTGTTTTTCTGAAATTGGGCTCTTGAATTCTTCTGTTTCCACCTCATGTCTGATGTTTACAACCTTCGCTTCCCATTCCTACTGCCCACTCTGGCATATGGCACACCGGCTTGTGATGTCATCACAGCTGCTCAGCATCTGTCTGTGGATTGCAGTGATTGTGCTACTGACCAAGAGAGCTGGAGGGAGATCTGGGCCATAACTTGACTGTTCACAAACTTGCAGTCAGACTTCAGCCAACCCACAGTTCTTCTGTGCCTGAATATTAATAATGTAATCTGGATAATGAAAACAAACCTCAAAAAAAGATCCCTCCTTTTCAGAATTTCTTTAAGGAGATCAGTTACAGAGATGAGATACAACAGAAAAATTGATTTTTGCGTCCTGTCCTAAAGAAGCCAAAAGGATCATGCATCTTTTAGGATTTTGATGGTAAGTATCTTAATATTGTATGTTTTGGAGCTACTAGAGTGAGTAGATTAAGAGTTAGATGCTGTGTTTCCTCTGTTAAATCTATGGTAGTCATACAGGCATTTCATCTAGGTACTTAGTACAAAATAAAATTATGTCTTTCTAAGGTAAGTATCCGATACTGACTATAGAGGGAGCCTAACTACTAGCGAAGCTTAGATGTCTTGCTTCTATGTAGCCAAGTTAGGTGAGGAAGTGAAACCGTCGCAATACCTAAACACAGTTAAAAACACAGCTTGAATTGGAGGGCTTGAAATTATAGAGCAGTCCTGATGATTTTCAGCAAAATAAAATGACATAGATTAAGGAGAATGTAAGAATTTGTAGCTAATGCTGCTGTAGCTGGAGTGGTGTCCAAGCAATCTGCCATACAGCTGTTGACAACAGTCCTGAAGCCAGTAATAACCCAAAGTAAACTGAAAACTATAGATCAAGACACACCCCGGTATTCAGACAGAGAAAGTCTTACACATCACAAGACTCCTCCTTTCAGCAAAAGGATTGTTCATGGCAGGTGATGGGAATCAGTGGGAGCCAGTTATTATATTTCTAAATGCCGGAGCTTTTGAGAGTGCAAAGATCTGGATTTTTAGCCTGACACCAAACAACTACATAAAGAGACTTTCTAAACTTGGAGTGACTGGTGCATTTCTGATTTATGGTCATCCCATGAAGGATTGGGATTAGGCATGCATATAGGTTGTGCTGCCGATAAAGGTCCTGGATTATAAATTGCCAAAACATAGTTTGTTGTCTTGGTGATCCCTTCCTGATCCAAAAGAGAGACCAAACTAAATTCTCATTTGCATCATAGCAACTAATTTGCAGCAGAACACATGCTGTCTGGAAGATTCCTGGGGCAGTTCGGCCAATACAGGTAAATCAAACTAAAATGGGATGCAAGGGATAGATAACATTTCCAGGAGATGGACATTCTGTGTCAAACTGCTGCATCCCAGTCACTGCAGTACTGCTGATCATAGGCAGCCTTTTAACATTTCCAGCTATACTGCCATAGGGTTATGCTCCTGAAGTACTCAGTCCTACACACGAGGTCTATGTCTGGATTGCAATGAACTCAGCTCAGAATGACTTGTGATGCAAAATGGTTTTAATGTGTCATCTTCTCTTAAAATCAGGATAAGCGCAGCCAATTTCTCAATAAGGTTCAGAAGAGTTAAGATAAAAGACAGTTAGGTCCCTGACCCTTTAAAATTTCCAGCTTCAACATCCCCCAGAGATCATCTATGAAATGTTATCAGCTCGCTGTATTAAACGTATTTGTGACCACACAGGGCTACCCATGTTTGTGCAGCACTGCCTGCAAACTCCATGGCTGCAGCAAAGATTATTTTCTAGTATAAATAAAACAATATTCTAGGACTCCCTCCAGGGCCATTAAGCTTTCCTCTGCTCAGTTAGTTTTGGCTTTGGGCAATTACAATAAAAATATATGTTAACTGTGGTTCTTTCACTTTCTCAAGTGTTGGGAATTCTGAGGAGTACATATGAAAAAGGGAGAAAAAATGTTATTTAAAATTCTTCACATATATATTTACAGACATCTGACATTTAAAGTAAATTTTTACATATTTTATATTACATATTAGTCTGTCTATCTGCTAATAAACTTCACAATAAACCAAAGCCACTTGAAAGCTTCCTTGCCACCATGTCCCGGGTATTCATAAGCCCCCTGCATGCCATTTCCAGTCCTAAGGCAACAGGTCCACCAGAAATTCCTCTGATGTGCCACAGCTGGATCAATAGGATGTATCTGTAATAGTGATTAAATATTTCACTCTTTAAAGTGAGACCAGCAAGCATTAAATGATGTGAGTCTATGCTATCAAGCCCATGCTGCTACCAGACTGCCCACTGGAGTTAGCCTGCTCTTCTACCAGCTCCCAGGCTACTCACAGAGTTTGGGAGAGTTAACCCAGGTAAAAGTCGTGCCTCGAGCCATTCTAGCAACTTAACAATGTAGAAGATGAGGTTCCAGTGCCCAGCACTATTTAATCTACTACACAGACCACAGTCAGATCTCACAGGAAAGTCAGCTCTACACCACCGTCGTTCTGCTAATCGAGTTTCAGTACCAAAATCAGCCCTTCATTGTCATTCCTCTGGTTTGATCGTCATACTAAGATCAAATTGTGAATTTCTGTACCTCTGCCACTGCTGCAGTCCCTGGCCTGAGGTCTCTTGGGCAGCCCCACAGACCAAGCTCTGTGGTTTCATACTAGGTGAAGTTAAGTATGCAAATCAAAGTAGGACCCCCTGATCTCCAACTTTACTCAAAAAAGTAAGACTTCTTATTTCTATAATGGAGATTTCTGCTCTCTCCTTGTCGTCCAGGCCTAACCAGCACCCACCGCAACCACTAGTTGAGGTACACATCCTAAGGCTTATCTTTTACAGTTCCTTTTTCTTTCCTGGCAATCAGATGCAGTGAGTCTCTAACCACAGTTTCATAGTCAGAACATTGACAAATTCCCACTGAAGGAAAAAAGAACAAGTGTGATGAACTATGAATAAGAAACAGTCCAGGCCCGACAAATGATGCTGGCAGGTGATGGCCTTGCTTCTGTCCCACTGCAAGGGAGGCTAGAAGTTCTATTCTTTGAAGTCACCTGTTCTTACACAACTAATTAGAGTTCCTCTGCAAGCAGAAAAATTGCTAGAGGGATGAAGGCCATCAAACCTGAGAGTCTTTCACTGGCTAGCCTTTCTTTGGAGAGGAATGACACTGGAAATTGGGATCTGAACAACATCTGAGCTCACACACTTAGGCTTCTGATCTTGGCCCACATATGTAGCCATGTAAAGAGAGCCCTGATGCAGCTACCTAACCATGCACACAAGATGCACAGTCTGGCTCAGCTACAGGAGACCTGAGAATAAGCTATTTGTTGTAGAGTGACGCAGTACACCCTGATCCAAACTCATTGGGATGAGTAAGGGAGTCACTACTCCAAAGAAATCCCATAGCTCTTGCACGGAGGTGCAGATGTAACTGCTGTTCCCCATTAGCACTGGGCAATGTAATACGCTGCCATGCAGCAGGGGATGTAAGTACAGCAGCACCTACCCTTTACAGAAAAGACTTCAGAGATCTGTGGTAACAGGCCATAGATACTGGACTATGTGTAGCACAACACAAAATTGTGCTGCCTGTTAGCAACGAGTAATGAGTATTTGAATCTATTTTTACAAGCAAACCAGAGATGCAACCAGCTGCAGGCTCTAGAGGACTGGAAGTAAGCAAAAGCTTCCCAAACACAGTCCTTGAATAAAAAAGACCTGAGAAAGCAGAAGCAATCTATTCACCACAAAGAAATGCACCCCAGGAACATTCACTTCCTGAGAATTTTTTGGCAAATACGAGAAACCTAAATATATTTCCTTAACTGCAAACAGTAGATTATACAAACAGATAAAAAAGTTATTCATAACTGGGTATATCTGTGCTTTCAAAAATGTTCTAGTAAAGTGAAAGTACTTGCTAGCGCAATGGGGTTTTAAAGCACCTGCAATGCCTTTAACAATTTGAGCAGCCTGATGGTGCTGTGCCATATGAACAGGAAAGGCACTTTTCCATGCTCAGGCTGTTAAAGTGCAATTTATTTATGTACAATGCTGAATTGTGTAGTTTCAGAGGAGGACACATGCAGTACTAACACTAAATGCAGCACTTACTACACTCAAACTGCTCACAAAAATAATCTTGAAATCAGAATCAAGTCCATCAACAGGAATTATAATGCAGCTGGAGCAATTTCCTTGTATTTGAAAGTTAATTAGTTATAGAAATACAAAACACCAGGATCAGACCTTATATTTACTAATAACAATTGATTTACTCTTGACATACTTCCTCCAAACTGGGTGTCAACTTGCGTGGGAAAAATCCCAGAGATACTATGTGAAGCCATATCCAAGATCCAAACCTCCCAGGGCATCTTTGGGTTTCTGTCATTAATGAAGACCTACTTGAGGAACTAATGCTTCATTATGTTGTCAACACTCATACTACAACCAAGGCTGTTGTCATCCTGTTGCATCAAACTCTCAGCACCAGTAAACTGAAGTGTTAACAGGGTGTAATGCTTTTACTCCAGTTAGCTAACTGTATCCTTGTGGATTCATTCTCCGAAGTCTGTCTGCATTTATCTGCTTGATTGTGTTTTCCAGACCAAAACATGATTGTCCCAAACTAGAGATCTAAGTTATGACCCAAACAAGATAGAAGTACCAAGGTAGAAGCCCTAGCACTGAAGATACTGGTGAGTGAAAGCCCCCTGAATATTGCACTTTTAGAGCATTTGATCCAACTTTAGTAAAGAGTGAACAACTCTTCAAATCTCTGGCACTCTTCAACCCTTCAGGCAGAAGCAACAATTATGGCAATGATTGAATTTTTGGCAAACAAAAAAGAAATTAATACTTGTATGTGGAGAGCTGCAAATCACATTCAAGTTCTGGGAGGACACATAAAGATGGAGACCAAAATGCTGTAAATTCATGTCACTCCCCAGGTTTTGATGGCAGTCAGAGTTTTCCCTATCTTCTATTCTCTATTTCACTTTTGGCAATGAGCAATAATTCTACTGCCAAAACAGTTCCCCTATCTTATAAGCTATTTTCCTGAGAAACAAGGAGCTGCACAATTGATAGCAGTTTTTCTCTAATTCAGTTGTTCTGCTTTTGTTTCTGAAGAGCCACGAAAGATGGTGATTTGGGCTGGCAAGACCTTTTTCCTTCCCATGGAGATACGGACACTGACTTTAGCACATTACTGATTTATTCCTGGGGATATGAACTGATGAGAATTGCAGCTTCTGAGTACCTTAAAAGCCCCTAATCTTAACACACCAGATCACACTTTGATCACAGAATTACAGTCCATCATATCTTTCCACGTGCTTTAGAAAGAAAAACTGTAAAAATTTACAAGACACCATGAGTCAGAGGAAGAGACAATGCATTAGCTGTCATGGGAAACGCACAGTGCCTCCCCTTTTTTGTTTCACCAGTTTAAATCATTTTATGGCCCTCTTCCATTCTCATATTGTTCTTTTGAAAGCTCATTCTATTTCTAATTCCATCTTCAAGTGCAGCTGGCTAATGCCGTGTGGATGCTCAGCTGCCTCCTCTGGGAGGGACCCCTCTCTCTCTAATAACCAAGACATGTGCAAGCTTGACAGGATGTATGAAACAAGAGACCTACTTTGTTACCATGATGTCTATGAGATGTCTTTTGTGGCCAGAACAATAAACATGCAGTTGGAGTATTAAATGTGGGTGCTCACATTTCAACCTGTAAGTAAATAAAAACAAATCACACAAACAATGTGTCTTAATTTAAGAAATGGAACTCCGCAAGAAAGAAAAAAAACAACAGAACATTATCTGAGACTTCCATGGAGTTTCATATCGTGTTGCACCAGGCATAACTGATGAATAAGGCTAATGTGTTACAAGGCACAGAGGTTTCTAAGGCACCTTGTGAATAGAAAGCTACATTCAGCTCATTGCTGTCATGCAATGGAAGTGAACAGTGAAGAAAGAAAAAAAGAAAGGGTAATGTATATCTGGACCTTCTAAGTATTTGCATTTCTGTAACAGATAATTTTTATAGCATCATGTTGAAAAACAGCATTTGAAAGCAGGTGACATTTCCAAATGGACATACTCAGTCTTCTGTTGTAATCATTGCCTAACCCTCTCTGGCCAGATTTTTAAATTACAGAAAAAAAATTCAATTCAAAATTAAAAGACTAAAAATTAATGTAACTAGGATGATGCTTACAGCCACTGCTCTGTTGTTCTGCTTTTTTGCTAGTTTCTTTCCCCATCCCAGGTTTTTAGGCAGTAAGCTGTTTGTGTTTGCCTCATGCTCTGCTTAGTCAGGGCATAGCACTATCCAAGTTAACAATAAATAATGGACTTTGCTTCTCAACATCTCAGAGTATATTTGACCTATATTTCACCAGGCTGTGTTTTGCATCAGAAAATGCCTTGTGAAAGTGGACAAACGCAACACCAAGTTATGCTGCATTGCACAGTATCAGAAAATGACCTTATAATGTAGGTAGAAAGATACAGTCATTGCTCCTCTCTTCAAATACCAAAAAATTGTTGCATTCTAAACCAAAATTCAATCTATGTTTTAAAATGTATAGTATTTAGTCCTATCTACAAATTAAAATAAATTGGGATACATAGAATCAGATTCTTGGCTTCTGTTAATCTGCTACAGTCTGCTTGCGTGGGGAAGAGAGAGACAGTAAGTGGTAACAAGGTCAGTCATGTTTTACAATCTAGCCTCATGCTTCACTTGCATCCATTTCCAGAAATGTCTACATCCTTCTGGCTATCTTAAATACCATCTAAATCCTTGTTTTCTCCATGCTTTTTTAAATACCAAGACTGGAGCTGCAATCAGTGAGATGGAAGATCAAAAGTCAATACAACCATGCTTTAAGATTAGAATAAAAAATCAAAATTATGTAAAGCTAATTAGGGTTTGACCTCTATCATGCAGAATTATGACCTTTTGATGGTAGGCTTTGGAACTCATCACATGTGAATTTTCTCTACTAAAAAAATGGTGTGCTATACATATAAACCACTAAATTATTGAAAAATAATCCAAAATATAATATGCCTTATAATAGACAGTATTTTTTTCCATTCCAAGAGTGGAAAGGATTGAAGATCTTAAAAATGTATTTACTCAGCATAGCTAATAGAAATGTTCAAACTAATGGTGTACATTGTGTTGGTGTAGTAGAGGGAATTGTTGGACAGAAAGTGTCTCACCGACAGTAAACTGATAAGCCTGTTTTTATTTAAGAAAAAAAAAATTAGTCAAATTTGTCTAGTGTGATTCACAACAACAACAAAATACTTTGGATTTGCTTTCAGTTTCATCAGAAAACAACTGAACATATTGCTGGATGAATTTGTGATGTTGAAAGTCCTGAAAAACCATCTTATTCTCAAGCATCCAGATATCAGCTATGTATTGTGAAGAGCACATAACAGTCAAACTACTGGAGCATTGGGGGCTGAGGTAGAGATGTCCAGGCTCCTGAGAACAGAAACATCATATTCATCTGAAAGGACACTGAATAAGAAAGCAAGTGTTTAACAGCAGCATATCCAGCCATGGAAGAATTTCCTCTGCACAGAAAGCAGAGAAGCAAAGTACCATGGTGTTTACATCAGCTCCCCAGCCTTGGTACGGAGACAACAACAAAGCACACTTACTTCTACATGCAGCCTTCTTGATTCTCATGGTTAAAGTTCCCCAAGGAGGCCTTCCAAGGACTTCCTTCTTACTAACATTGAGAAAAGTTCACTTTCAACTTATTTCCTAATTCTGAAATTGCAAATGTGCAAAAAATTGCAAACTGCAAAGAACTGCTAATTACAGAAAGGAAAAGATCATTCACTCAGTCTAACTGATGGTGCTGTGTTTGTACAGACTTTCAACAGAGAAAGTAAAAAACATCATGATTCAAGTTATGATTCAGGATATATAGAGAAGCTGCACAAACCTGAATACACAACAGTGAAATTAATTCTCCATTGAATGCATATGGTAGTACATGCATATATTTCAAGCTGGCTTAATAAAAAACCCAAGCAAAATCCCAGAAACTTGAGAAAGTTTCTGCTGTCAGATTTCATGCTATAATTTGGCTGTCTGTTCTGGCAAAGGAGAAAGCTTCAAATGGGACCCCTGCACTGTGGCAGTGACAATATGGTCTGCCTTTCCTTTGGACAGGGTGAGGAAGTCAGCCCTGTCCTAAAATAATCTCCAGGACAAACAAACCATCAAAACAGAAACAAACAAACAAACCCTTCCCAGACTGTGTGCACATGGAATTCACACCCACCATAGTACATTAAAATCAAATCAGTGGAATGCCAGAAAAGTCACTGAAATTAATGTGAAAACCAGTGCTGGTGATGGCATCCAGACCAAACCTGACTGCAGTTCTCTACACCAACTGCAATGACAGTGCAGGATTTCCTTCCAGCCCATGGTAACACAGCTGATGATAAAGAATATCATTTCGCTTCAAAGAATTAATATCTCAAGATGTTATATATATTATAAATATATATATATGCAAATATAAATTACAAGAACAGCTGTAATATGGACAAAGACCTCTCCCCTCCCTTTAAAGCCCTTTCTCATTGCCATCTTCTGTATGGACTCATAGGACATTCAGACCCATGCTCAAGGACACTTAGCAAGCAGTACACAGGAAAGCCAGTGTGGATGTTTGAGACCTGCTTTGTGCATGCTATAGACCCTACTGTATGTGGAGGAGGATGATACCAAGCTTTAGGTTACTTGATACAGCCTCCTTTCCCTGAAAGCTCCTGCCAGTCTCATACTTCAAATAATCTTCCTACACACATCCATCATCACCATGTCTCCGCTGTAAAAAGTCCAGGACTGTAGCTGACCTAGGAACAGAACTTTGGGCACTGGATGGATTTCCACTTTCCAGCCCTCTGCCACTTCCTCTTTCTTCACCTTGTAACAAGCAGAATTACCCAGTGGAAAAACCTTTGTACCCTCAGAGCAACTCACTGTAAGGGAGTAGGAGCTTTTACTCTCACTGCTGATGCAGGAGGTATCACAGACAGCTCAACCAAGACACAACTCTGGCCTTGCAAAACAGAGCCAAGACCTAAGGCCACAGAAGTAAGTGTATTGTGTTTTATGGTCACTTTCAATGGGGGTCAAGGCTTCAGTTTTTACTCAAAAATTATCTGTTATGCTCTGCAAACATGAATGCAGCATCAGGATTTTATCTTCAGACAATAACTGTCACTTCTTTTTTGTTGCTGTGTCCCATTCTGCTATTTCAAGTAGCTCTCCTATTTCTCCTATGTTTTTTCCTCCTGTGCTTTCAAGGCTCTTATTTTATGAAATAGGAAGCTTCATATGCCACCTCTGCATGAGACACAACACAAAATTAAGCAATATATCTGGAACCTTTCAAAAAGGTATTTTAGTAAATGCCTATTTCTGAGCATGTGAGTAGTAATGCAGTGAGATCACTCACACATTTCATTGTCTTGATGGACAAATTTCAGCTTTATTGTTGTCCTAACTCTATTTAAAAATAAACAAAAATGTTATCTTTGACCCTAAAAAATACCATTGATCAAAAAGATTACATATCAATGTGTGATAGAGTCTGAAATCCAGATCAATCACCATGATGTTAACTACTAACATTTCAATGCAGTTGTCTTTATTTTACTTCAAGTGATAAAGCTTGTCTCAGTTTCATATCAATGCCTAAATGATGATGCCATTAGAAATATACTTGTATGATATTAAGCATTCAAGGTTATTGAACAGAGAGGTAGATTATAGAATTATAGAATCATAGAATGGTTTGGGTTGAAAGGGATGTCAGAGATCATCTAGTTCCAACCCCTCTGCCATGGCAGGGACACCTCCCACTAGACCAGGTTGCTCAAGGCCCCATCCAACCTGGCCTTGAACACCTCCAGGGATGGACCACCCACAACCTCCCTGGGCAACCTGTTCCAGTGTCTCACCACCCTCACAGTGAAGAATTTCCTTTTAATTTCCAGTCTAAATCTACCCTGTTCCAGTTTGAACCCATTACCTCTCATTCTATCCCTACAGACCGTTGTAAAAAGTCCCTCCCTAGCCTTCTTGTAGGCCCCTTTCAGATACTGGAAGGCTGCAATAAGGTCTCCCTGGGGACTTCTCTTCTCCAGGCTGAACAAGCCCAATTCTCTCAGCCTGTCTTGGTAGGAGAGGTGTTCCAGCCCTCTAAAAATCTTTATAGCTCTCCTCTGGACCTGCTCCAACAGGTTCACGTCCTTCTTGTGCTGAGGGCTCCAGAGCTGGACACTGTACTCCAGGTGGGCTCTCACAAAGAGCAGAGTAGAGGGACAGAATTACCTCCCTCGACCTGCTGGATGTTCAGCAGGGGGACATCCAGATGGGGTCCACCACTGTATTCAGACCATGGTGGAACTGGACTGTCTTTCAAAAAGAAGGCTAACTCTGAATTCCTCATTTTCCTTTGCCTTCCAAGCAATTGATCCCAGCCTGATGCAATGACTCTAAATAATGGAAGAGTCAAATCATTAATGCTTGTCAAAAGGCAAAAGGTGCGTATGCATATTACTTTATGTACTTCGCTATGTATACTATCAAGCAATAACAGATTTGAGGAATAGCAAGCTGATATGTTAGCTGCATTTGTGTGCAAAGCATAACCCACAGATTATATTATTGTCACTGGGTGTATTTTCAGAGGATGCTTTGACATAAGGGTGTCATGTGAATAACAGGAAGGAAAACAACTGCAAATTGTAAGAAGCATATACACACAAAAAGGCTGGACAGATCTACTTGAGTGTTACAACCTAACTGTCTATTAATTTAAAAGAAAAATCTGTTAGTCAATGATCAGTTCAGTTCAGAAAGAAACCTTATTTAAAAAAAAAAATCTTAATGGCTGTAGAATGGCATTTAATGCAATAGATTTCTAGAAGATAATCCCATGAGTCCAGATCATGAAAGTAAAATACAGGAAAACAAGATGCAATGCCCAATACACTAAGCATCTATATTAGTGTATGTACTGAAGTAGTCTGCAAACTATAATTGTTGCTGTAAACCTTTTTCAGATCAATGCTCTTTACTTTGCAATTCCTTGACTATAAATGCAAAAAGTCAAAGTGTAAGTCTTGTCTTCTTAAGGACTGGACGGGGAATCCATCCAGTACCAAGCGATACTGCTATGCAATTACAGCATAGCAAAATGAATCCTAGTTGAGGAGGCTGTTGTAGGAACAGGCATCATACAAACCATATTATAAATCCATGATGCCATTAGTTGAAGATGCAATAACCTAAGACCTGCCATATGATATTAAAGTACATATTAAAAAATAATGGAGCATTTGGAAAGAGTTAAACAGGTATATATTTTAAAAGTGACAGCCTTTTAGCTGCGCAAATGTGTTCTTTGAGTGGCAAAATTGCATAATGGATTATAGGGACATCTTCTGTAGGTAATATAAAATAGTTTCTAAGTCCCCGAATTTAAAAAGCCATTTTACAACTCAAAATGGAGACGAAAACTTATTTCCAATGGCCAATTATACAATGAAAGTTTTGTTAGCTAATTCTTTCAGGAATATATATTCTATGTGCATGTATTTCTCTCCCTCTCCAGAGATACACAGGATGTACAGCAGGAGTTTCCTGAATTTGTCAGAATACAGTGCTAATAGTCAGAAGCCCAGGAGCTTACACGAAATGGAGCAACCTGCCCAACCCCAGGAGGTTTTACAATGCTTCAGTTTTGTTCAGGTGACATGGAAGAAATAGACAGCGTAGCAGCTCTTTGGCCTTCTGGGAGTGCAGCCAGCAAAGCAAATTACTCTTTATTTCTTTTGGAGAATTTTTTAACTCTTATCTTTTCTGTGGAAGAACTCCTTAAAATCATCTGCACATGCAGAATCAGAATACATCTACAGTCCCGTGAACAGTCCCTCACACTCCCAGCTTGCTCCATAACCATAATCCAGATGCCATGTGACAGCATCAGTGTAATGCTGAGACTAGGCTATAAATCCTGCCTTCCCAAGAGCAGACATGCAGCTGTCTGCACCATGCGTGAGAGTCCTTGACGTCTCAGGACTAGCTCATCAGTAAGCCAAGGACACTGAGGGAGACAGTGGGTGTTAGCACAGCCAGGCTTGCCAGGTGAGGGAGCTAACATCACGGGCATCTTGCAAGCAGTGCAGTGACACCGTGTGCCCCCAACTGCAGGCATTCCCTGGACACAGATGCCCCTGAACGCACAGCCTGACCACTCCCACTAGTCTCAGGATGAGATGTAGTGTGTAAACCACGTGAGGTGGCAGAGAAGAGACTCCTGATTTGCTGACACCTCTGAGATCTGTTTGTGCACAGGACCTGGCACTGCAGCCTGCTGCTTATTCTAGGCCCCCATGTATACCACGGCGAGGTTGTGTCTGGGCTTACAGTTCTTTGTATCCTTAAGCAAAGAAGTTTATTTAAGTTACAAAGCCCAGACCTTCTATAATTATCCTTAAGAGTGCCAGTTCTGTATACATTAAGTCCAGAAATATTAATGGCATCACAGGCTGAACTTGAGTGTGTTTGAACCCTTGGTTAATTAGAATACTTGGTCTCTCTGCTCTGGATTTCACAGATACATGGGACTCACCACAGCCACATGATCTTGTTGTTCACTGCCGATGTGATTTGCCCTCAGATTCCACAAGCTTAACTTCAATGGTTAAGTTTATTTCTTTAATGTTAACCTTCACATTCGGTACAGTTATTTTTTGTTACTGATTAGAGAGAGAACTCACAAAACTGGCTCCCTGCCTTCTTTTGGCCCATACTTGGTACCGCTCATATCCCTATCTCATTCCACCAGCATGCATTAGTGCTATTACAGAAAATCCAGAATGCTTCTCAGC
Source organism: Eurystomus gularis (assembly GCA_013400335.1). Classification (NCBI taxonomy): domain Eukaryota; kingdom Metazoa; phylum Chordata; class Aves; order Coraciiformes; family Coraciidae; genus Eurystomus; species Eurystomus gularis. Next base: position 30,242 of record VZZY01013249.1, on the reverse strand, counting down.
TTTGATAAGGCTGTAGTATTAATCTGTGGGCTCTACTAGAAATGCATTTAAACATTTTGTTGCCTTGTTAGCAGACACCACATCTTCTCACTTACATCAGAATAGTATAAAACATTATCAGCCTGGCTAATCTAAGATGCAATACTTCTGCTGTGTAATGTTATGTCTAATAAACGTACAGCTGCCTTATACTGAAGCCTGCAGTTATTTAGTTTTTGAGAGCTGTTTTAGACTAACAAAAATGAGTTTGGAAAGATGTTTTCAACTATTCCCCAAAGATATTTGACCTGCCAAGATCAAATAAAACTTTGTCATAATATAGGCACAATAGTTTAAACATGTTTTTTAGGTTTAAATGTTTTTCCAGCAGTGACATTGTAATCTGCAAGGCAGAAGCTATATGAAGGCCATACACTGAAATACTCCCAATAGGAAACTGAAGCAAAATATGCAAAAAACTCATTGAAGCCTATTGCAATCTCATGGTCCTGAAATGAGTATTTCCCTCAGAAGTCAAATCACTAAGCAATGATGGTGCAGTTATCCTGCTTTTTAGTTACAGCTGTGCTTCATTGCCTTATAATTGTAGAACATAAAAAGAAAGGAAGCAGGGGAGGCATTAAAGTTGCTGAATGTTTTTGATGGGGTCTTTTTCTGTCCCAAGCGTGGGAGGTGAGAAAACATCAGAACTTTGTGTGCAGTAAGGGCAGCTAACGACACTCAACTGGATGTGAAATGTCTTTTACAGGGAGGATGGAAATATGGCCAGGGCAAACTGTTTTATGGACAGATGGGCAAAAAATTTCTTGGAAAAAATCCATGGCAGCAGAGTCGTGCTTTAAAAATAGTGCTAGTGGTGTTTATTTCTCATTTTAGTTTTAGCTCTTTCTCCATCCAGAGTTTGTCAGCAAAATCATTGGGAATACTGACATCAGTGCACAGGAAGGTAAGAGGTTTTCTGTACTTTTTTCAAAGTCCACTGAGGTGACTTAGAGTTTTCTCCTGGATTCGTGAAACTTCTATGAGTCTTCAGTGAGAAGTGGGTGTTTTTCCACAGAAGTACATCATGCTTCTGCTGTATCATAAACATTGATTTGTTAGACATCACAAAGGGCTTCAAAGTGTCTCTGAGGGGTTCCTTTCTCATACCTTTGAATGAAGGACATTGAATTTTGTTAGCATTGTTGCTCTACTCCTGCCATTTGTATTTCTGAACATCACAATTTCAGTAGATTATTATTATTATTATTGATTCAAGAATTTATATTATTATACTAATCAGGTAGGTGCCTGAGTAACATAGCACATAAAATAGTGCTTTATTTTTTTGCATAGGGAAATGATGTTTATATGGCTGTGGTATCTGTATGAACATGACCCTATCCATCTGTCTCCCAGGTCTCCCCCAACCCTCAAGCCCAGACAAATACCCAAATCCCTTAACCAGTTTCAGCTGAATTTAACAGAAAGTTCCACACCTGCCTTTAGGAGAGAGAGTTGCTATTACTGGCTCTGCTAACCTTAAGACAAGGTGCTCCTATTCCTCATCCACTTATTCCTACTGAAGAGGGCAGACCAGGCAGCTAACTGGCCTATAAGCTCCTCAAGCAGCACACAAGGTCCCTGCCCCATCACTGCACATGCTGTCTGCTGTTAGGACAGTAGGATGGAGGTGGAAGAAGGTGCTGGGGACATTGGGTTGTAATAGAGAATCCAAGGGGTTGTGGGGCCCAAAGAAGTGGAGAGCCAAACCTGTGGATATTAGAGGAGAGAGAGCGGTGAACTGGGCAAAACTGAGAGCACACCAGTAATGTTGGACAAAGGACACAGGGAGAGAGACAGCTGTGGCAGGTGAAGGAAGAGGGAAACGGGGATTTTGTAGGAGGGCGTGTGTTGTACGGACGACAGATCAGGAATGGAATCCTCAATTCCTCCATTCAGGGAACAACTTGTTATGAACACTCCTGATAGGATATTTGGTGTAAATCTGCTTACATTGGCACCATACCAAAACTGTGGTTTTGCTGGTATTCTCTGAATCCAAGGGTAGGCTGACCTTCTATTTCCCATCTTTTCCTTTTAAAAAATTCAGATGTACCAACATTCCAGTTTATGGGAAAAAGTTGGTCTTTTTAGTAAAACCAGAAATTCTAGCCTAAAGGTTAGAAATTACTTCAAAACAACCCCCCTTCTAATAGTTTCTGAGAAATCCCACTACTTTTCTGCTGTTCGTATCCTCTGTCCTTTTTTCTGGACATGGAAACCAACATTTTTTGTTTATTGAAGTAACATTGAGGATTTTAGCTCAGTATTTTTTAAAAGTTTTGATTTTGTAAGACAAGTTCAAAGTTTTTATTTTAAAATTGTTGCTTTTGTCAATACTGGAAAGCAGTTGGGAGGGAGAGCTTCTGTTTTCAGTTCTGCCAATGATTCCTCATGGGACCTAAACATTTAAATTTCATGCTTTCTCAGTTTAACCTATCTGTAAAATAGATGCAATAAGAAACTTATTAAGATGTCGGGAGGTCTTTTTAATGCCTGACAAGTATTTTGATGTCATCCTACAGTTGCTTGCATAAGCAACGCGTGGTTATTGTAAGTACTTTTTCATTTTTATCTGCCTTTCTCAGCCCAGTCTTGTTTTCATGACTTTTTGCTGCAGCCTTGTCAAAAAATGCTCTGATTTCATGCTGTGGAATCTGTTGAATTTGTGTTAGATAGCAACGAGAAGTGGGTTTGTCTTCTGAAGTACAGATATCATATTATGCATTTTCTCAGTTAACTTTTTCTGACATCTTACCAGATTTTAGTACTGTAAAATTTAAAGAATCTGGAATCCAAATTGTATGTGTATGAAAGGTTCATTTAATTAAGTGGAAAATATACTATTGACCATTTTTCTTTTAAAAACTAATGGCTTCTCCACTTCAAGTTTTAAAAACTACATAAAAATTAGTCTCAAGGTAGATTGAAAACAAGCTCATGTTCCATGCAGAGCATTTCAGATATTATATCCTCAAACCTTTTCCTTTGCAACTTCAATTCTGTATTAGCTACTGCAATAGATCCATCTTTATTAAGCTGGAAATTAAAACCAAACCATACAGTATAAGTTCACTGAACATAGTGTATTTCTGCATCCTGATAACAAGAATAAAATTAATTTTCCTGACATATTCAGCACTAAAGCTATCCCTGGCTATTGCTAAATCTGTGACAACCAGAGAAATTCAAGAAAATATGAAGCTAAAGCTGACATTTTCTCCACAGTACTTTTCAATACATCATTCTCCTAGGAAATTATTCTTTGATTTCAATAAAAAGCAGCTTTCCAGGTGTTGGGGTGAATCAAGACCTAAAACATGAAGTAAGAACAACTTCTTATTTCCTTCCACGCAATTTGGACTACAGGTTACAGCCATGAGTCTTATCAGGACAGATTCTTCCCCTGTTCAGAGTACAGCTGATATGGATTAGATTAGAGGACTGTGATTTAAAGTATTAATAAAGTGGTGGGAAACACAGGCCCTTTCCTCTGGATCTGGGAGGTCTAATCCCTTTGGGAGTAAGGCATACAATATACTTTATATTATAGTATTTCTTATTTTCTCCTTGCACAATATGCTGCCTTTAATGAATCCTATCTTAAGTCTCAAAAGTTAGCACAGTACTAAGTTAATAACTTGGTATGTATTGCACAGTCACCCTAGATAAGATACTATACAACTACTTCTGACTTTATTTGTTCTGTGTGGTTGAATATTGAGACAAACGGAACAAGGGAGATCAATAATGAAGATGCCAAATTACTCATTTTTGTAACCTCAGTTCAGTGCATGTTCCACATGTTCTACCAAAACTTTGATAACAATAAGGCTTATGTTACCTACTGTGCTAGGACATAATTGCCAACTCTGCCTTTGTTTTCATCCTGTATTTAAATTTCCAGTTTCTTGGGTGCAGAGAGGTTTTTTCTGCTTCTGTAGCATGTAACAAGGTAAGGTCCTGCTGCTTGACTATACACTCTAGATCTTGTAACCTAATAACACCAAATCCTACTCTGACATCCTCTAAGAAATTGCTCAAAACCATCAGGGCACATTACAACACATTCATGTTCATACTTGAAAGGCTCAGAGATGGGTATCTACATGCAAAATTTAAGTCTTAGTGCTCTACAAGTACCTTCCTTTTGCTCAAGCAGAGAGCCATGTTGCTGCAACTATACTGTTCCAGGACACAAGCCTTATCAACTACCATATCAGAGTGTGGGAGAGATGCATGTCTGTACTGGACCATGTATGCTTAACCCTAAATTTTTCATGAAAATATCCCTTAGGTATATCCATTTTTACTGCTAGCCACACACATAGATGCAGAGATCACAACTGTACTGTGCAGCTCAGTTCCTACATCAGAATCAAGCCATGGTTTGGGATTTCACACATGAGGGGCTATCTGCATTTTGAGGAAGAAAAAGTACTGTAAGCACATTTCACTATTCAAAATGGCAGACCTGATGCCAGAACCACCTTCTTATTTTCATTTAGAAGCCTAAAGCTGCAGGGTAGACTGAAGTGCTCTACAAATAAAGCAGTAAAGTACTGGGATGTAAATGAATCAAATTCAAGACCATGTAAGGTACAAATTGGGGCAGAGAGCCGAAGATAACTTCCAAGTGAATACTTTAACCACCAGGCTATTGAGCATTTGAAGGAATGCTGTCTTTCCTGTTGAAGCTGTTGTGATACTGGAGCAAATGAGAACTGTGTGAATAACTGATTTGTGATGGTTTGCTGAGCTGAAAGACCACCAGACTAAAGCTAGATAATTACCTATTTTTGCATAGATAATTAAATATTCACTGGAGCAGGAGCTTGAACATAACACTCCTTTATTTCAGACAGATCTCTGCTGACTGAGCTGTTTGCCAGAAGTGCAAATGCACCACACACTTCTTCCCCTCCTCCTATTGCAGCTGCACTTTACATGAGAAAGGCCTGGCCACCCACCTACTTGCAGGAAAGGATTCATGGCCGCAAATGCGAAGAAGAGGCAGAGGCACCTTCCTTCGGAGTTAGCTGCCTAAGCCTCTTGGAGACACAGAGTAGGATGAAAGGCTTCCCACATCTCCAGCTTCTCTGATCAGCCCCTTGCTTAGTGTCCTGGGTTAACCTTCCTGTTCTTTCCTTGCGCGCTGGGCAGACATCCCTAGCTGCCTACACCAGGGCTGCAAATTCTGCCATTCAGACAATGGCTAAAAGATGGTGCGGTGGTGCAGACTCCCCTGTACCCTGGGCCGCTTTGTCACAAGGTCCAGGTGGGCACCACAACGTGAAACTAACAAGCTTGACATTGCCTTTGGAGGCTCCCCAGCAGTGTAGATTTCTGAACTAGTTTCATGTGGATTATGAGGATTGTAACACATGAATTAGAAAACTTTGACTACTTCCAGACATATTTGAGACTCATCCTAAACAAAGGTGAATTTTTAAGATTGAATAATAGTAGCATGTGGCTCCAATGCTTCATTTTGGCTAAGTATTTTTAAATAACAATACTTTACTACCACATGGACACTGAGATTACAGAATTACTATCCACTCGCAACATTATTTTGCAACATTGGCATTTAAACCACCCCTGGTTAATTAAATTCCTATTGGGGATTAGAAAAGGGGGGAAATAAAAAACAGACTAACAAATCAAGATAACCTGTTTTTTAATAGTCATCTTTTTCCTACGTCAGCCAAATTCTCTGACCTATGTTATGGACCTGCTATGGAGCTTACAAACCCTTAATCAAAACCAAAAGAATTTGTGTGATATCAAAATAAAAATCAGGCTGAAGATAAGTAAAGCCCATGTTGCTGTTGGTTTTAGTTTAAAAATATGTAAATAATTATCCAGAATTAATTGTAACAGGTGTTCCAAACAGAAAATGTGTTTACTATTGATTGCCCTGAACCATGAAAAATGCATCTTTATAATGCAATATGACATTTGCTATCCATCATATTTATTGTACATTGTTTCACACGCACTTGGCAGACCAGGCACTGTACAAGCTACAGGCACTGACTCTACACCCACTTTCAAAGATCAGCTGGGGAGCAGGAAGCTACTGCAGGGTCTCTGAGCCATCAAATTCCATGCAATCCTGGACCTGTGGTCCCTCTATGGACTGCCTACAAGCTGACCATCTGAGGTGAACTAACACCCAACTAACCCACAAGATCTAGCATTTTCCAGAGGACACTTCTAATTACACATCTGCCTTATAGAGCTTGCTTTCACTTGCTCTCAGTCTGGTCTTCAAAATGGCTACAGCTGCCCTGCATTGCAAAAGTAACTTAAAACACATTACAGAAAGACAATCTTAGTCATGCAAACATGAAAGCATTATGCTTGCGTATACAAGGACAAAAGGCACATGTCTACACACACCCAGTGCCACGTTACTGCAGAAGGGATCCAGTGCAGATGTAGGCAAAGGCCCATTTGTCTCAACAGAATCCAGCAGGAGGGCCTGGGCCTATGAAAATTTTGTGCTGGTGAGTAGATCAGAGTGAATTTAGGGGAGCTAGGTAAAGAAAAAAAACCCTCCATTTTGAGCCAAAACCTTCTACTTTTATGCAGCAAAACAAGAAGAATGTCTTTCAGGTGATGCGTTTCATTTTCAAGGTGAGGGAAAGCTAACCTGAGTGGTTTTTTTCTGTATCCATGCACATTAATGAACAGAACACAGCTGATCACTGAAATTTTGTTCCTCAGAGATAGCAGGCTGCAGCACCTCAATGCCATTCTAAAATACATCTTCTTCTGTAGGAAACAAACTGCTGAATTCTAGAGGAATTTATAAATAAATTCCAAGCAACTGAAACCTATGAATTTGACAAACAAGTACCAGTGATCATGGGCATGTGCCATGCACTAAACCAGAGAATACTGAAGGTGTTGAGAATCTCCCAAAAGACATTCGCTTCTGTACAGACTCAGACTGTCACAGTGGCAGCCTGAACCTTATGTCCTCATGGATGAACTGTGTCTCACAGCACCCAGAGAGATCAGTGATTAAAAGATCCAATTCCCTCTCCAGCATGTAAGTCAAACTCCGAAGTTCAGCCAACTTTTGTATATTTTCATCACTTTGTGCTAAAATGGTGTGATCATATTACTGCAATATTTAATGTTGGTTTGTTTTTTTTTTTAAAGGGTACAAAAATTCTAATTTTCTAGCAAAAATACTGTTTTCAAATATGAAGAGATATAAAATGAGACCTTATCGCTTATTCATGAGAGACAGATGTTATTTTTGGCTGCACAGTTTAATGAATACCATATTATGCTCTTTTTAACCTTACACCAGAAATAACATACTTCTAGCATTCATGAACTTAAAGCCATTATCAGTAAAAGCTTCTATTAACATCCAGAACTTTTCTCAGTTCTCACTGCAAAGCTCTAAGCTGTCAGCTACAGTCCCTATTATGGAAGGACTTTTTTTTTCTTTTTACCCATCAAAAGATTTTCATGCAAAAGATATAATCCTTAGCAGTCAGCTAGCTGAGGTTGAAGACACTGCAATATTTTCCTGTTGTCTTCTTTACAGTATTGAATCTGATACTCTGTTGTATTTTTGTATTTGTGGTGTTTTTTTCTGGCCTTCTAAAAACAAAAACACTGCATCCTTTAAAAAAAATGCTATTATACTCCTGCTTATTTTCACTAATTTGGAGAAATGCCTGCCAGTAAGTATGAGCTGAGACTAATTACCATCAGTATAAAATCTCCAAGCTGAACTGGGATGCTGACAAAAAATTGTAACCAGAAAATGAATAAAATGTTTATTGAGAAGCAGAGATCATTTTCGCCAGCCAGTGACTAAAATTATAAACAAAACACTGCATACAAACAGTCATTATTAACATTTCATTTTTCTATGGATAACTTTCTTCATAGAGTAAAGATTGTGGCTCATTCAAACTGCTTGATTTAAGCCAGTTACAAAAGATTTCCTGATGCCTGTATGTCAACTGTGTTAGTGTGTGCAATAGGACTTCTCCCACTGCATTTATGATGATGGTTTGAAACTAATGAGGCTGTTCTATGAAAGACCATTAAAATCTGAAGTCTTGGGCATCTCTCTCAGCTTCATATGTGAGAACACAGCAGATTATCTCCCAAAGAGGTAAGCAAAAAATCATCCTGAGGAGGTGGTTCCTGGATGTGAATTACAAGTTGACAAAGCTCGGGAATTAGGGCATGGAGAAGGTAAGATACCTTTATGGCCTACCACAAGCTCAAGCTGTATAAACAACTTCCCTTTGAAGGCAGATGTAAAAGTGTCCAAATTACCACCTATATTCTCATGGCCACAAGGAGCCATTCTAGCAATTGCAGATCTTGAACCCTTCAGTAACCTAGGCTGCTCTAGGCTTTACATAGGAACTTAACAACCAGAGTGCTGAAGTCAAAAACTGACACAAAAGGTTTACCAAGGAAATATCAAGCTGATGAGATACAACAAGGAACAAGAGCAACATAAAATTAAACCAACACAACAAACGAGAGCAGACCATGCCTCATATTGCTCAACTGGGATGAGGGAAAACAGAGCAGCACTTCCATGGCAGCAGGGGAAGACAATTTTCTGGCACTCCAATGCATCTTATGATTAGCCTGGCTACAGCACCAATCAGCAAGTCACAAAGAAAAGTGGACGTGATCAGAGCAGAACACATGTCATTTCTGTTTCCATAGAAGCTGACACTCTATGTTGAGATAACCAAAAAGTGCCCATGAACTCACTTCTTCCCAGGGCAAATGGAGCTTATAGTTGTGCAGAGAAAACTCAGTGGCAAAAGCCATCTGCAAACACCCACAGCATTCCACATATGATAAATTCTGGGAACGATGAGAACAGTCTCAGTTCACACAGGCAGCACAATTGCAGGACATGTCATGCTTCTCCTGGGCACCTTTTTATGAACCATGGCCATGGCTCAAGCCAAAAGTTCCTCCAGCTTTGTATCTTGTTTCTGGTGGTAGCCTGGCAATGTAGAAAAATAAATGATAGCAGTAAAACCAGCAATTATTTGCACTTGCCATGTTGTCAGTGGGAAAAGGGAGTCGAATGTGAAGTCTGTCTTACCTTTAGGGAGTCCACATACTTAGCATAATTGCCTGGCAAAGGAACGTATCCCTGAATGCATAAGGGAAACCCAGCAAGAGAAAGTGATGTATTATTGGCAGCAACAAACAGAGCTCACAAGTTAAAATGGTAATAAAGTGACTTTAATGCATCTGAACAGAAGACAATTTACCGTGTTTAGACTACATCACTTTTGGCATTGACAAATACCCTGAGCAGGCCAAAAAAACACTCAAAACTTTTGGGTAAATTTAAATATGTCTGCACATGCACAAGAATGACTGTGAATGTTCTATTATAATTCCTTCCTTTCCTTTTTAATATTTCATAGATAGTAAAATTCACTCTCCTAACCACTGACCTGGAAATTTAAATAATAAAATGCCTCAAAATACTTTGAAGTTGTAGATGTCAATGAAAAATGCTCATAAAATGCATTCAACTTTTACTATTGTTTGTATTCTTATCTCAAAAATCATCAAATTGCCTTTTTCAGACATCTTGAGACTTCCTTGTGTTTCCTGCACTCAGCTGCTGATGGCCAAGTTTTATCCAAAAAGAAAACTTTTACAGTTCCATTAAAATTAGATAGAAGTTAGAAATACAGGGTTAGGGTATGCTGATACAGAAAGGTTTTAATCTTGTAAAAGATTTTCTGTGGGACAACGCTGCCAGGAAAGAGCAAGATATTGAACAGACGACAGCAGTATCATTCCTTCACAGTGCTGATTTGCATCAGACAAGTATTTGTCCCCCCCCTTTTTTTTCCCTATTAAATTTTCCTTTTATACAAGTATTCAAAATGTTTGAGAGGAAAATGCAAGGTGTGGAAGCCAAAACACTGTCTGGAGAGCTGGCAGTTCCTTAAAAAATTTCATCACACTGTCTCCACTTGGGAGACTTGGGATAAAAGTCATCCCTGGTTGACTGAGCTGATGCAAGGATTAATCTATCAGTATTTTAAGTATTTTCAAAAGCATGCATTCCATGCAGATTACAGTCCTGCAGAAATCCAGTTCCTGGGCCTGTAGCTTTTATTCCTTGGGTTATATTATGTAAAAAGTCTAATAGAGGTCCTCTGTAACCTTAGATGACTGCATATCAGCAAGCCCTGTAGTGTGATGGCAACGCCTTGTTATAAACCAGTGGGAGCCCTGCTTCATCAAGACCAGGCTATAAGGGTGGGGAGAACAGCTTTAGGACTGACAGATTCTGTGTGTAGTAAAGCACTGAATTCTCAATCATTTCAGGAAAACGAGGATTATGTCTACATGGTGCAACAGAGAATGTGTTAGGGAGCTCCAAATTAGACCCAAACATGCTAGCAAGTACCCACAGAATGGGGCAAAGCTGTGCAGAAATCATATCTTGGACCTTCAAACCAGGTATTTCCTCAGCATGGCATGAGCCTGGTACTAGTCAGACTGGCTGTGGGGCTCACAGCTAAGAGACACTGCACCAGTGCAACCATGTTGCTTCTGATTGCAAAGTTTCTTTAAAAGAGTCACTGAATACTTTTTTTCACTTCCTGAGGCGCTCAAGGCTTCTACAAATGTTTCCCAACATCTCTAAGCAGATTCACATGCCCAGGTTTTCACTCAGGAGTAGTCCCAGGCCCTCCCCTAATGCTACTCCCTTGAACTTAAGTCACTCAAATAGACAAGTGTTCTGCTGATGCAAAAAATCCGGGGCCATGCCTGAGGCAGGAAGGAAAGGTAAAGATGGAAGAGTCCAGATAAAAAGGGGAAAGCCAAGTCAGTTTTAGTATCTTACAAAAATTGGGGGTGGTGTAACTCAGCTACCTGCATCTTTGGAGAAATATCTTTTAAACCTAGAAGCTGTCCTTGATGGATGGACAGTTATTCTAGCTAGAAATGCATCCTGCAACAGCAGTTTCATAACTTCCTTGGGCAGCTGTCTTTTTTTGTTCCACTCCTCTAAAAAACCCTCCCTGGTCAATTGGTATTTTCATTCCTGCTCCATCCATAACTACTTCTACCATCCTCCTGGATTAACGTGAAAAATTATGCTGCTTCTTCTTGTAAGACTGTTTTGATGTAAGGTAGTCAAGTCCCATGTTCCCATCAATCATCTCCGCATTACATATTCTCACATCTTTTCATGTAGCTCTCTGTTTCCAAAATATCTATCACATTAGCTGCTCTTCTCTGATCTCTCTCTCCAGCTTGTCTGGGTCTTTTTAAAAACATGTTGCCCAGAACATACTACTACAAATCATGTGTTGACTACAGCAAGCTAAGAACACTTGCCTCACATAAAATACCCTTGGTAGTTCAATGAAATAAAATAGTAGCTATTTTTCTCATTAGTGCTGCACTGTTTACCAACTCATACTCAAATCAGCATCAGTAATAATCCCCAGATACTTCTCCATGGGTTAAATATATGTCATAAAAGATTTCCCACATTCTATATTTATTCTTTCTTATGTGAAACATGCTAGGTCTGAATCTGAAACTTTGCTTCATTGACTTCAGTCTTTTTCTACGGTTATCACCCATATAGTATATTTAAGCCCTTTTCTCCAAAACATTTATGACTCTTCTGAGCAATTACAAAAACCTACCACAAAAAAAAAAAAAAAAAAAAAAAAAAAAACAAAAAAAACACAACCCAAACAAAAAACAACAAAGCCCCAACAAACCAGTAAAGGCACAGCATTTCTTTCCTTCTGTAAGATAACCACCAAACACATAATTTAGCTTTTCAGGAATCATTCATAACAAACCTTCTCTTCATTGTCTTATTTTCCTCTGATAAGATTTCCTTCCAGTCTCTGTGACTGTAATATTTAAGTACATCAGTGAATGAGAAATAACATCTATGAGATTTCTTTCTTCTGTCCAAGCCAGTTGGGGTTAATTAACTCAATGCAGCCTTCCATCTTTTGATTTCTTTCGGTATCTGAGATAGTACGTGTGAAGCTACCTCTGTATCTCTACACTGCACTCCAGTTTGGAACACACACAGAGAAGCTCTTGTTATCCTTAAGTACAGACACAGAACACAGAATAGAAGCAGATTTCTTGCAATCACTGATGGGTAACTGAACATCCCATAACATAGGAAAAAAGATGTCCCCATTTACACATCAAATATTCTAGGGGGGGTGGGGGGAACAAGTAATCACACCTCTAGCTCCTCTCTCCTCCCATTATGACCACTACCAAATTAAAAGTCTCCACAAAATGAGAAAATTTGGAAAGCATTTATAGTGCCAGCAGAAGGGTCCAGATTTCAGAGCATAGCAGCTTATGAAGCACTTGTGTTCATCAATTTTAATTTATTTCTGGCAGAGAAGGCTAACTAAGAAATGGGAACTGTTCTGCATGCCACAGAAAAATGAAACATATGAGAGATGTCCTCTTAAAGAGACTGTTAAAGAACATCAACCTATAAAAGATTTTGAGGGTGATGCAAACCAGAAGGACAAATTTACAATATAGACAAATGAAGAGGAAAAAGGATAACAAGCTGGGTCCATAACACAAACCAGACTGTCACTAGGATCAAAGTCAAAAACTCAAGTAGGCAGATGCTTGAAACCTTTAACAAACAACCCTTAACAAAGCAGTTGTGATTTGCAATATGGATGAAAACATCCACTCTGGAACAAGGTGGACATGGCTACTGTACAATAGACATGACAGACAATCAGACAATACAGCTGAACACAGCCTGCACATCAAATTAGATGGGTGTGCTTGGGCTTTGCCATAATAGAAAAAAACATCACTAGCAAGCAACATAGCCTTAGCAAGGTTTTCCAGCCCAGACAGGCATATCCTACAAAAGATTAGGCAATATGCTGCTCACATCTTCAATGAAAGAAAGCACCAAGACTTGTTTTGTCCGAGAAAATGTCCGACAGGCAGAACATTGGCCATTAGAGACAAGAGAGCCTTAGGATACAAAATAACTCTTACAAATTAACTCCTTGTTTTTAAAAACCAACAGTGCAGGCTCCAGCTCCTTGCACTCATGTAAACCTCAGTCAGATCCCATATAAACCTAACTATGCCTGTTACAGTACACTGTTTATAAATGCCAGTAAGAGTGATAAAGATTGAATTAATACACAGGTTCATGGTCTGACAATGCCATCTGAGGGCCACATTAAGTTTGCTAAAAAAAAAAATACTAGAGTGGGACCAGAAATCGGTAAGCCCAAAAGGAAGTACTAAAAGTAATTAATATTCAGCTGATTAAGGAAATAATGGATTATTCAAACCAGACCTCGTTAGAAACCTTCCAATAAAAGAGACTTTGGGATGAAAAAATAATTGAAACTATGCCAGAACACATAACTTCCTTAAACATGCTTTGAACAGCAGGAAGAGGGACCTCTGGACATTACAGCTTCCATCAGTGACAGAAGAACCCCAAACACCAACTCAGATCCTTTCTTTCCTGTTGCTGCCTCTCCCTCACCTACCCCTCTCTTGGCTACCATCTCCACATCTTGTTTCCCTTTGCTATGTCTCCTTTTTTAGCCATTTTCCTCACAAAAGTCTGGTTTAGATACCTCACAGTGTGTCTTACAAAGCACTGGCAAGATCCAATGTCTTCAGAGGAAGCTAAAGGCAGTGTTAAGCAAACAGACTGACATTAGTTGAGTTTTCAAAGTATTGTAGTGACTGTGGCTTTGTTTCTCTGAGGGCAAGAAACTTAAGAGTCTGTATTTGCTATTTCTACTGCTCTTTTCTGTGTCTTTTATCTACTTACCTTGCTTTGCTTTCAGAAACAGATCAAATTTTAATGACAGCAACAACTTTAGGTCCAGCCAAAGAACCCAACTCATGTCTTCTTTTTCCCAAAATGGAAAGGTAACTATTGTATCTGAAAGACTATTGAACAGGAGCTTTCCTTGGACAATTTAAATCATCCACAGTTTAAGAGAAAAAGAATCTTACTGAAACAAATGTTTCTTTTACTTTCCAAATGAAGTAGCTGTCTCCTTTTTCTCTTTCCTCTTACAAAGTTATACAGATTTTGAGAGGCTCTGTGCAAACTGAAGTGTTCATACACAAACAAGTTTAGAACACTATACATGGTGCCAGGGCAATCACTTAGGTGTCTCCTGGTCCATTGGTTCTCTCAAAATTAACCCAGCACAGTATCCTGAAATGACTAATGGAACAAGTAAAGTTCTTAGTTTGGTCTTAAGTATTTGCAATAGCCTTCTAGTGATGCACTTACTCTTCTGTACTAAGGGATAGTATCCTCAGGCCTAGGCTTCATGGACTTTAGCACCTCCACCCTCAGCAATGAAATACAGAACTGCCATCGATCCACACTGATATGACCCGCAGTGAAGTGTGGCACCAGGAATGCGAGCTCAGTCCAACCACCCCGGGATGGTGCCGCTCCTGAGCTAACCAGCCCTGACTTTCAGCAGCACCACACTGACATGCTAGAGATGGTGCACATCAACCCACTGCTGTATCTCAGTAATTATGCTCCATCTGGTCCTGTCCCAGGATTGGCTTCTGGGTGACTCTGCAGTAGCTGCATTCTCTGCAGGGCAGTATGAACAAGACAGATGAAGGTCTTGCATATAACTGGTATTAACCAGAGCCAGGTGACGCCTTACTGAGAAAAAAAAAATTATATTTTGCAAATACCAACAGAGGAGAAAATATATGTATTTACTGCCTGGATCATCATGATTTCTACAAATGAGGCTCAGTTCTGCCATGCCTCTTCTGTGAATAAATCAGACTTTTTGTAAGCAGAGGCTCATTCTCCGAGGTTTTCATTTTATGTCATCCTTTAGTTCTGATTTTGTATTCTTTTGTGGTGGTTTTATCTCCTGGAACAAAGGGAACTGCTCAGGAGGTGGAGTGTAGAATCCTTATCTCCTTTCTACTATACAATTGTATTTCTAAGCATTGACCGATTTCTGACTATTAGAACAATAGACATTTTCATTTTAACTGCCCTGCCATCTTCTTTTGTCAGTATCATTACAAAAATAAAGTCAAAAGGCTTCCTTTCTACATACTCCCAAAATGATAGAATTAAGCCTCATAATTAGTATCTCAAAAATACAGCACATTTTAAAGCTCTGGCTTTCAGTATTCTGCAATATAAGTAACTTCTTTGCTGCCACATATACTAGCTTCATCTTAATATGCTGCTGCACTTTCTGATGACCAGGGCTGAAAGTGAATATAAAAAAGTGTATTTGTAAATTAGTGTATTGCTTTATTATACATAACTTCCGTAGAAATAAGGTATAAATGTTGTAGCCAAGATATCTCCTGAATTTTCCTCCAAAAGATGTCATCTACTGTCATGGATCAGTAGTCCAGAGGTTGTTACTGATGGTTTTATGTTCTTCCCTAAGGACTGGTATGGATACAGTTCCTAATAGAAACCTCACTGAAGTTAAAGAGATTCTTTCCTTTTCTGCAGTATTTGTCGAGCAGTGTCATTCCTGAGGCTTTTATGCTAAGATTTCATCTTTACATAATAGGCCAACATCAAATCTGCTGCAAATGAGTACAGTTCTCATGATTTTATGTTGGCAACAAAGAGGTAAAGCATTCCTTAACATCACAGTAACCACTGAATATGTGATGCTAGGATGTCAGCAAATATCTTTGTTGGTCAGGTTGAGTTTCCACAAGCTTGTTTTCCAAGCTTGTAAATCCCACATCTTTTAAAAATAAACAAGGGAAACTACAGTTCAATAAAACACATTAGCAAAATAGTTTATGCAACTGTTTCTGTGAGGCACTTCAACCTACTGAAGCAAGGTTTAGATGGCTATCACTGTGCAACTTTAGGAAATAAATCTAAATGGTAACTTAATAAATACATTGTGTTATGAGTCGTATCATAAACTCTGAACTATCAAAAGTTTTGTTTCTGAATCGAAAGCATTCCACTGATGCTTTACACATGAATAAGACCCTCTCTAAATAAATAATCCTCCAGATGTTACATAAAGAGTAGTTGGTCTAACATGGGAGAGGGATGAGTGAATGAAGATTTCAGACACTACATGGAACATGACAGAGACAAATATCCATGCTGAGCAACGTAAAAAAATAGATACCTGATTAAATAAAAAAAAATCAGTAAAAGTCATAAGAATCTCTGTAACATCCTCCAAAATGGCTGAAAAAAAATCATCCTTCTATTCACTATTTTCTACGATCTGTGTTACAACTGTTAGATTCACTGTTGCAGTTGAGACAAAAGGACCAACAGAAAAGATATAGTCATTTTGGAAAACAGCAGAATCATTTTATGTTTTAGTCTGCCTGAAGTGCTCAGGAAATAAATTCTTTCCCCTTTATTATAAAATCTGATATATATTCCTCTTCTTTCATTCTTCCAAATCATGGAGATTAGTCATATTAAAAAAATAATACACACCAAGGCATTTGAATATGCTAGTTGTACTGATGTTATTCTCTTACCAAATCTAAATTCAGTACAGGGTGTGTGCTTTGTGGTTTCTGATAGATTGAGGCACATGAAGTAAGAGTTCTTCTGGACTAACCACCTCAGATGTGGTTTCCCACCCCCAGTGAAGACAGGAATCAATGACACAGCCAGTATCTTTTGTTCATCCTGCATTCACGTGCTCCTGTTTCTGAGGATAATGAAAGCCTGTATTATATGCTGGCTTCATTATGGTCAAACAATGTCGTTCAAGTAAAGAAAATCTTTAATTTCACCATTCTACTGAACAGGGGTGGGGCAGCACTGAAACAAAACCCCCAAGGATATATCCCCTAGAGCTATTGCTCCCCATGTAAAGAGCCAGTGAAGAGAGAGCATGTGAGGTTGAATCTTCACAGGTTCACTCCTTGAAGCACCTTCACCATCTGTCCTTCAGAGATAGGCCCAGCCTCTGGGGGGAGCAAGTGTTGAGGGCATCTCAGAAGCAACCAGAGTAATCCAGCACTGAGTCAAGCCAACAAGCTTCTGTTCAAGGTGCACAAGCTCCTCCCAGGCTTTTTCCTAATACCTTTTTAGAGTTTGGTAAGTGACTAAGGAATGACATGGCTCCCTTTGTCAATCCCCAATTTACTCATTACACTAAAGTTTGCTACAGCACAGCAGCCTGGGAATGAAAGGGGGATTGTCAGAGGACAGTAAAACCAAGGAAGATACTACTACTTTCTTCTGTATTTGTTTCTTTTATGTCTTTGTTTGGAAAAGTAAAGACACAGAGGATATAAGGCAGTGAAAAAACAATTGCCACCCCATCTCCTACAGGGTGAAAAGGAACCTCTAATTCAGATTGAAGAATGCCTTAAAGTCAGAGTACAAGGAGTGACACAGAAAAGGATTAACAGTGGATATAACATGAATTTGAACATTTCCAGAGGCATAAGTGGGTGCACAGTTTATTGTGAAAGCATGCTCTGAGGTCCTAACAGTGGAAGGACCAAAGAAAAGCAATAGCACGGCTGCAACACTGGAACGTGAAACTAGGTCCTTCTGGTCTACAAAACCTGAGAAAGACTAGTATGGCTTATAAAGAAGCTGGCAAACAAAGAAAAGAGTGCTAGATGAAAACAAATGCTGGTAAATGCAATATAATGCAAAGTGGAGAAAAAAGTCAAATGTAGTGGTTGTGGTATAAAGCAGAACCTGATGGTGCAAAACGCATTCTGAACAATTAGGCCTAGTAAATAAGTGGAGTCTATTAGACTTATAAATATGAAGTGCTGGTGCAGCTATACAGCATCCTAGAATCAACAGCTGTCTGAGCACCTCTGGGTTGTCCCATGCAGCAATAATCTGAAAATCGCTGTGCTGAGCTTCACAAATAGTCTTCACTCACTAACAAAAATATTAGAGACAAAAAGAGAGGTGGAAAATAATACTAAGTACTTTGTAATGCTGTTACATTTTGGTATGACATGCTCCCACCTGGAGTACTGTCTCACACTACCTCTTTGTCTCAAAAGTCACCCAAGCCTTTTATAGCCCTGGGCTGCAGCTAATGAGACACAGGAGACCTGGCTAATAAAGCATGTCAAACAGTTCATTGTCCTCAAGTCTGACATACCCTTACATACACCTTCCTTGTTTGGGATTGGAAAGTCTCAAACTGAAACTCCTATTATATCATATCTACAAGCCTTAAAATTGTTTCTAGAAAATGTTGATCTTTTTCCAAACATTTAATTAAATACTGCTTTACATTAAGCTAAACTTCTGACTCCCTTTAGTGATTCTATAACACCTTACCTTGAAAAATACATGCTGTAAATTGACAGCATTTCTCAGTTTGGAAGTAGAGATAACAGTGGAAGCATTTACAGATGACAAGTCAAATCTCTCAGCTGGGCATTCTCTGTGTTCCCTGTTGAAACAGCATTGAAGATTCTGTCTACTAAGTGCTCTTGGGAACCCAAGTTCCCTCTTTCATCTCTGGACCCCTAAAAGCCTAGGAAAGACGTGGTCCACACCAAGAGCACCAGCTGAACTGCCTGATCCAACCTGGGCAGCAGACTGTGCATTGAGCACAATGTGCTCAAGCAGGATGTACCCTTATCAGCACAAGCGAGCAGGGAACAAATTGGGAAGGGAAAAGAGACCTGCAAGCGTCCTCAGACATCCATCCCTAGGACTACCCTACCATTTCTGATGTGCTGTAGCCAAGACTAGCCCACGCCTTAGCCAAGAGTGAGTCATCCGTGCCTTGCACAGAGCCGTGTACATGGCTGCTGCATACCAGTACGTGTTATCATAAGAGTCATAGAAACATAGAATACCAAGTTGGAAGGGACCTCAAGGATCACCTAGTCCAACCTTTCGAGGTAAAAATATAGTTTAAATGAGATGGCCCAGTACCCTGTCAAGCTGTGTCTTGAAACTGTCCAATGTAAGGGAATCCATCACTTCCCTTGGGAGATAATTCCATTGTCTGATTTTTCTCATGGTGAAAATTTTTCTTCTGTAGTCCAATCAGAATGTCCCCAGGAGTAACTTGTACCCATTACCCCTTTTCTTTTCTATGTGACTCCCTGTAAAAAGGGAGTCTCAATCTTCTTGGTAGCTATCCTTTATGTACTGGTACATGGTAATAAGGTCTCCCATAAGCCTTCTCTTCTAAAGCTGAACAACCCTGGTTTTCTCAGCCTTTCTTCATATGGCAGGTCTTCCAGTCCTCTGATCATCTTCATGGCCCTTCTCTGGACCCTTTCCAGCCTGCCTGCATCTTTTTTGTAGAGTGGGGACCAAAACTGAGCACAGTACTCAAGGCGTAGTCCAACCAGCAGTGCGCATGTAGTGTCAGCGCGGTGGCTCGCACAGCTTGGTACAGTGAGGGTAAGAGGGGGTCTGCACAGCACTGTCCACTCGTCTGTGCTGAGCCAAAGATACTGTGGTGTAGGCAGCACAGACACACACCAGCCACAGGACAGGCTGAGCGCTGGCCCAGGAGGGAGCAGCCATGCCGGCAGTCACCGGGCAGCGGCGCGGCCGCAGGCCCAACATGGCGCTTGCTGGCAAGCTCTGCTGTGACTGGCTACAGCCACTAGGTGGGCAGGCAGCCGGTTGCTAAGAGACCTCGGGTCACCAGGAAACCCAGGCTGAGATGGGGCCTGTGCTGTGCAAGCTGTAGGCCCTGAAGCCTCAGGAGGGGTCTCAGGCCATGTCCCCACTCCTGGCAAGGCCCTAATGAGGGATGGGGGGATTCCTGCATGGTGCAGGGTCAGTGGGACATTTTTTAACACCTTAAAGTGTGTTAAAAGCCAGCATACAGCTGCTTGCCTTCCTTGAGAAGGAGTCCTCGTTACTTTACTTCACATGTGTATGGGTTTCCTGCAGCAAAACCCAGATCATTTTGGCAATGGGGCATGAATTTTGGTTTTGCTGACTCTCAGCCTTGGAAAAAGCCTCAGGCAATGCTCATTTTGGCCAGCTCGGGATGGGCCTTACAGAAAAATCAGCATTAAAATCCCCAGTGGCAGATAGAAAACAACACTGTGTGTTGTGCAGAAATTAGGAGCAATTTGACTGACTCTCATTTCTACTGTTGTCTCCACGTGTAGGTGGATGAGCAGAAAGCCACGTGGTGATGTGAAGCCTTTGCTGTTCTTTCTCCCCTATTAAAATCACATTCTGTCAGCCCAGTCCCTCAGCTCTCAGGAAGAAGTCTCATTAATTTCATTTTCAGAATATAAAGGAGTAGATAATCACAATGTGAAACTCATTAGCGAAGTTTTTAAAAGGAACTAATTTAAGCAGCATTTACTTCTTCACTCTGCAACACAGTTCTTAGTCAATTTGAAGATAGGAGCAAATGAGGAAAACATTTCCAGTGGGAAAGAGGAGGTTGCAGCATGCCATTAAATTTGCCCACGGCATTCCAAAGCAGAACCTCTTGCTCGATGTATACAGCTTGTTGGGGGCTTATCTTTGGAATCCCCATGCATGCCTGCACAAAGAATTGCCATGGACCTATATATATTACTATTTTAAAATGTATGTGGGGGTGAGTGTGAGGTTTTCCATTTCCTATGACATCTAATTGGAACTACGATCTTCGAGGTCAAATTCTTGCAGGTAGATCCAATAAGAGAGCTAACTCCTGCAGATTAGGCACCAGATACCTGGCCTCTAAGCATCTGGCTCCTTCTGTGAAATTCAAAACCCAGAGCTGGGTGCTAAGCCTCCCCTCATTGAGCACATGCAAAGTTAGACCTCTCAGAAGGGCCATCCAAGAAAGCACATGTAGAGCAGGAGCCACTTGGAGCTGGAAATGCTAATTGCAAGAGCGTGGCTGAATTCTTGTCCCTTCTCCAGAGCTGTGGCATCCACCCATGTCAGAGCTTCAAATAGTGCCTGACCCCGCTCCCTCCCACCGGCAGGCAGCCCTCGTCAGCCTTCTGTTTTCTTTCTAAAACCCAGCCAGGATGCTCAAATGGTGTCGGCATTCACGCATACATCATGCCCTGACACTGGTAGCACCCGCCTAGGGAGAGGCATTTGGGTGCACAGGCTTCTCTGCTGGCTGGTGGATTGTCTCCTGCCTCCCAGCGGAGCTGCCTCACTGCAGACATCTTGGATAATGTGAATTGGATTTCTATAGTTTCCTCTGGGAATCTTAATGATGACTAGAGCAGCAGGTCTCAGCACTTTAAGTGTGTACAATGAAAATGGATGGAGTTTTAGTGCTTCAGAAGATCTGACGTTCTATGGCCACCCATCCCCTGCTATCATCCTAGACCACTTGAGCTTTCATTTACCTCTTCTGAGCATCAGATATACCTCCCTGGCAAAGATATTTCTACCTGTAGCTCTCATTTTACTCACTAGAAACCAAATGCACTCTCTCTGGCTTTTGTCCTGTTGTTTGAGAGGATAATATGTATTGATGATTTGGAACAATCCACGCAAACACACAGTGGCCTTTTTCGGTTGTCTCTTGCTAGTTTTACAGCTTTCTCTTTTGGCCACAACATACACACACACCTGTAGAGTAACTGCCATTGCTTTTACACAGGATTGTATTTTATGACATGAACAGGGTTAAGCTAAAGCTAACCTGTCATAAGCTCCAAGTTAAAAAGAAACACACATTTAGCAGTGATGTTTGACATTAAACATTTGTCCTTACAACATATCAATTCTTGTGAAAAATATTTCTTTTAGCAATGAAATTAATTTTGGTCAATATTGTCCCTGAGCTTGAATTAAATTATGGAAAGACTTGGTGATCTTTTTGAAAAAAGTGATTTTTGTGTCTATCAGAATTGTTGTCCATAGATATTAGTTGTAAATTACTGCTCTGAAATGCAACTCTAACATATATCTATGGTGACATCATATTTCTGGGTTTTCCTTTTGCTTTGAACACCTGCACCTGAATTCCCTATCGGAAAATCAGTTAAGTTTGGTATAATATAACAGATAATTATATTTAGGCTCAGAAGGAAAATACTGAGATTCAGATTACATGGCAGAAAATAAGAACTCCCATTAGACCTGAACCATTCAAAACAAAAGTTATCTTTTAAAGTCTTACAGAATGGAACTAGATTACTGAGAAACTTTATTTGCATCTGAAAATACTACTTTAAGTTCATATGTGTTGCCTCATTGGAAAAGAACTCTGGAAAATGAATTATGATTTACACCCTACAGCATTGCTATAAACAAGTAATTCAAGAAGCTCCACAGAAACCTCAAACACGTAATTCCAAAATAAGTTGCATTGAAATGGAATTTAGCAAAATACGTTCCCTGACATGTAGTAGGAGAGCACAAGGCACATATCTCCCAGGTCCACAACAGTCACAAGTCAGTACTCTTACTTCCCAGAAAGAGGGACTGCTACCTCTGGCTATTGTAAAAAAACCAAAACAAACAACCACAAAAAAAATACAAACCACCTTTGGCAGAATGTGAAGGAACGTGTCCTTATTCAGTTTGCAATACCAAGTTTAATTGGAAAATGCTTGCAAATTCCTGAAAACTTGGGTGCACACAAGAAAAGCAGGCTGTTAGCTGGTGCAAGGACACAAGAAGCTTTTAGGCAGACCTGCCATCTAGAGAGTGCTCCCTGACACTGGCATGTGGCACTAGGGCTGGGGAAAGAGATGATCTTTCCAGGAGACAATGGTTTTCTATTTTTCCATTAAGTGGCATAAAAGTGAAAGTTTGTCTTTCCAAAACAAGCTTACAACAGCTGGGCAAGTGAAATGGTTCCAGCTAAAGACCTCAGCATCTATTCTGGGGTAGAAGAGCCACTTTTGTCATTGTTCAATCCTTAATGACATTATGAAAAAACTTCCAAGTCCTCCTTTTTAAAGTAGCTTCCTGCTAAAGTTGTATCAGTTTAATGCTTTCCACTATTCATATCTGCTAGGCTTTCCTTATCTGGAGGCCCCCTCTCTGACTTAAATGGAATGAAAGAAGAAAGCCAAGATATGTACAGGATGTCTCTATCTGAAAAAGTAGGAGCAGGTAGATAACTTTTATCACACATCCAGGAACAGAGCCAAATTTTCAGTGCATGTAAACAAGCATAACTTCACTGAAGCTGGTGGAGGCTTGCCAGTAGAAAACTCACTAGAAGTCTATCATTCTCTTTACTGCAGTACCAAGCTGATATCCTAGGATAAAACCTGAATTTCTAAAGACAAAAAAAAAAAAAGAAAGATATTGAATGAATAAGTGGCTGAAAGAAAATCAGAATCCTGAAACTGGAAGCTCTCACTGTTACCTTGATACAATCTATTTAATGAATATTGCCTATACCCTATAAGAACCCCTATAAGTTTTAAGCAAGGTAACAGGTGATGGTCTCTGTGCACACGACTGTTATCAAAGCTGCAATACTTCTCTCACCTTGGATAAAACTAAACAACTGATTCTTCAAAAGTAGGGATTATTTCTCAGGATAGCATGGCTAATTTATCTTTAGCAAATTAAAATCACTCTTGTACAGTTGTGACTCACTTTAGATAGATGAGGACTAATCTTGTGTCAAAGTAAGTTGACACCACATCTTATTTCCAGAAAATGTAGGCACTTCTGTGACTCAAATAGTATATGTCAAAGATTCATATATGTTGGCAAGATTACTAGAGAGCAAATAGGTAAATATAGATTTACCCATAATATAAATTAAAAACCTGTTGAATGACCATAAATATACAAAGTTTAGAAATAAAAGGAAGAATCCATGCCAAAGTTTTGTATATAAAACCTATAACTATCATCCCTTCAAACAGTTGTGATCTAAGTCCAACAGGTTATGAAGCTCAGTAAAAAAAATTCTGTGTGAGAATTAATGGTATGCATTATTTAATAATTCACTGTGATGAAGGATGGGAAAATGATCTCTCTGGTCATATTATTACTAAATTCTTTCAGAAATCACAAGTGCTTCCATTTTAAAAATAGCTGTTTTGACAGAGTAGTGAAAACAGCACAAGAAATTAAATGTGCAATGTTTCTGTCTGAACAAACTTGTAAGAATTGCAGCAGCTAAACTGAAATATGTGACTGCAAAGTTTTGGGTTGCCCAGGGCCTAGCATGCTGAAGATGCCTCATCACCTGAAGTAATACTTAGTATAAATTGTTGCCACTATTGCAATTGTAATAACTTTACTTAAAACAGAGCAAAAAAAGTGTGGGGAAATGCAAATCAATTTGTAATGAAGTATTACTCTTTTTTTTAATCTATTATAATACCATCCAAGCAGCATTCATTAGCATCTCTTTCATCTATCTGATATCTGCCTGTTGAAGATGCAGAAATAGATGCCTGATGGTCTAGCTCACTAAGTCTCCCAATAACCTCCATTCTGGCCCAGGGAAGTCTGTATGAGCAAAGACCTCATGTGATAATTTGTAGAAACACAGTCATTAAAATTTACACTTGCCCAGTCTCTTCAGTGCAAAATAATGATCAGGCTCAGGAGTAAAGCACTGGACCTTTCTCACTCTCCCTCTAATTTGATTTATACAACACTCTTTTCTATTAACATTTTTCAGAGAACAAATACTTCTCTACAGAATAAAGATTTATATTGTGGTTTCCTAGAATAATCTTCAAGAAGGAAAAGGTATTTCCTCCCTCACAAATCCCCTCACTCCATGCACACACAACAGCATGCTCTGAACAGGACGAAGAAAAATTAGTGAGGATATGATTACTTTACTAGAGAAAGCCTACTCTCCTCCCACGCCAACAAGATATTATAGGTCAAGTCAAGTAAGGTCAAGTGAGTTCTTGTCATGTCCAGGATCCCTGATTTATTCTGTCACCTGTTCACTGTCATTCAGCACCATGGGGTGAGTGTCAATACTGAGATAGTGCAAAGCGACTGGACACATTGATTTAAACTAGGGTGGCTCATGTTCACTTGAAACACATGCTGAGTCCTGCTGGGTGATTATGGATGTTATGGGGAGTGTGGGATGAACAGTGTATTAGTACTCATAATTTATGTACAGGGCTTTCTTTACTTTTAATAATGCAGCCCCTGTCATGAGGAAGTCCCATGGGTTCCCCTGAGCTCTGTTATCCCCTAGCAGACAAGGACGTACAAAGAAAGCAAAGGCAAAAGAGCTAGTGCAGTAAAACCCACTGGCACTCCTCTTAAACCTACCCAAGGTCGGACAGCAAAACAGAAATACAGCTAGGACCCAAAACCATGAGTTCCCGTTTTGCAGCTACCTGCCAGCTCAGTGGGGTATATAACTTCCTGGCTCATGTGAAGCTCTATTTCCAAGGGCTGAGTTCAGCATTTCCATTGAAAAGGCGAAGTGTATAGGCAGACTTGTAGTGATGGTGTTATGCAAGCAAATGATGGCATCAAACCTGCAACTTTTTTTTTCTTTTACTTTTATTGGTAGATTTTTATTTTTGGCAGTCCTTTTATTAGAGATCAGACATATTTGTTTATGCTGATCTTTTTCACTCCTTTTTTATAAATACATATTTTCTGTGGGTAGAATCTAAAGTAGAACAGTTGCTGAAAGGGATCTGATGACTATCAGAACATCCTGCACTTTCCTTAAAGCACTACTTTTTGTTAGTCCCAGATTTCACAGGCGTGGTTTTCAACAGCTCAGGAGTCAAGGGCCTCACTTTGAGTGCTAGCTGCAGTCATTCATCAGATATGGAGTAGGAGGTACTACAGTTACATGCAGTAATTGTATCACTGTCCAAAAATTTCAATTTATTATAGTAAGTGTATATGGGAACTACACGGTTATGTATGCACGCATTTTTGTGCCTCAGCTTCTGCAAATCCATCATTTAATACAGAGTTCTTTCATAAGTCTGGCCACACTATGGTGCAAAATACCTGGAAACTAGATTACCTACAGTCAGGTTATCAAGAAGTGTTATATATTGTGGGCAAAACCATGGCTCAGATTAATTCAGTGGCAAAACTTCCATTGATGCAGTACACACATTTCTTACGGTTAGTATGTTATTTAGCAGGGTTTAAACACAAGCAGAATAAAACGATCAATTTCTACCTGTGACAGACTACACTTTTGCCTAAATGATAGTGATCTGAGCCTGTCCAAAGCCTGCTATGCTTCCACTTCACACAAAACGCAGTGGCTTTTGCACCAAACCCTTCAACACCCAAGTCTGCATTTCTGCATGGCCTTCCGTGGGAGCTGCAGCAGAGCACAAGGCTAGGCTGGCACTTCGATAAACACACCAAAGAAGTGTCTGCTCTGTGGAGTAAAGAAAAAGTAGAAAATGTCAAAATAACAGGAAACAGTGCTAAAAATTACTGTTCTTTACAGACTTTGATACCACTGGAACCAAAGGAGTTGAATACCATCAGATAAACCAGATGGGGCTCCATGGCTGTGCTGTGTCTCTGGAGCCTTGCAGGTAATTCACTGGTGTCTCTTCACAGTACTCAATTTCATTTTGAATTTCAGGTTCAGGAAAGAATTTCTGGTTTCTGTTTCTATTCAGTTCCTGAAATATTCCACAATTAATTTCTTTTGGATATCAAAACCATTAAATAACATCATTGCAACTTGGAACTTTGTCCAAGGTGGATCAAAAATGCTGAGTCTTTGTGCCAAGTACCAATGTTGCTGGGGCACAAAAGATCATTGCTGTTCTAATTTTTAGCTTCAGTAGAAAGAAATATTTGATGATCAATACTTAGTAGCCTTCTCCATGAAGTCTCTGTGTCCAAACCTGCTTTTATTAGTTAGGGCTCCAAACAGCAAAACACTCAGGCACACACATAACTTCAAGCAACTGAGTAATCCCAGCACTTTGGGCTGCACTGCTGAAGCAAGTGGGAGTCTTGCCATTGAATTTTATAGGAGCATTATCAGACTGTAAGTGCTTTGCTGGTTCAAGGCCAATATTTTCTCAGACTTTAGAGGAAGCCAGATTGGGTCCGATCTCTACACAGCCTCTCCTAGAAAGACCAAAATAAAAACAAATGATACTAAGCAACAGGAATGCATAAAGCATAGTGGAAAGGATCATTGAACACAAGACAAGGTGAGGAAGTCATTGAAATACCAATATAGGAGAGAATAGTGGCAGGTTATTTTCTTCATGATATCCTTCACACCTAGTTTTACAGACAAACAAATTGACCATCTAGAAAACAAGCATCTGTCTGACTGAGATCCAGACATATAAACAAGCCTGCCGTGAAGCCAGGGCTGCAGCTTTCTCCAGTACAAGGGGTTTATGCTGCACTGGTAAGAAAATGGGCTGTGTGAAATACTGTGTACGCTACTCATCCATTCCACACGCCTGTGGCAGCAGTGAGCAGGATCAGCCCCAGCTACTGGCAGAGAACACAACCACTTGTGACAACCTCCAGCAGCAGCAGAACAAGCTGCTTTTGCCCCTTTGGTGTTTGCCTGCAGCCAGAATGAAGGTAGAGGTGAGAGCTGAAGGAGGAACCACTGCTAAGCGCTGGGCCACTCCCCTTGCACCCAGGCACCCACATGTCACTCGTATAACAACCCAAGCTGCAGTCTAGAAACATCTACATCAGCCTCTGGTGGGAACAACCTTTCTGAAACAGCAACAGCCAAGTCCTGAGCCAGCTTTGCCCTAACACATCTACAACAGCATTTCAGGGAAGTCATTGGGTCCCTATTACAGCACTATTTGGCTTAATATAGCTCTGTTTGAACTATGTTTGGTGCTGTGGTACTCCCCTAATATTATGAAAATCTTCCCATGTTAGGAATTACGTAGACCTCCATTTTGTCCAATCCATGTATCGTTTAGATGTACTCAAAGTTTGATATAGTCTGTGTATGACCCTCTCTAAATTTTAATGTAGCATCTACCACATGGAGACATAATCATGGCCAGTGATCAACATATTTCCTCTAAACCAGCTGAATGCTGCAAGAACACAGTCCCTCAGATCTAAGTATGCTGACTGATACGTCTTAAATTAGGAATAAAGCAACCTCTCTATATATTTCCCTGTTGTAGCTGCTTTAGACTATGCTACTTTAGACTAAAAACAATAGGTACACATCTTGGGTCTGATACTGCTTTAAGAGTAATTCAGCCACATGTATTGCTACTCCCATTGAAGTGAGTATGATTATTTTTCTGGGTAAGATCTATTCTTCTAAAGCTACAAAATCTAGACCCTTGGTTTTCTGCTACATTTCCTTCAGTGGGACAGCCATGCTGAGAGAGCATTTATTTACTCCTTTAATTCCATTCAACCACACACTTAACCAAGTCTTTTAGGCATGTGTAACTTTTTATGAAATGCAAACTAACTACCAAATGCTTTGTTGTTTCAAGCCAATTAAAATCAATGCTCTATAGAGCATATGAGCAACTCAGCTCCATGAAAGACACATCCCTTGCATTGCTGACCCGCTCTGGATAGACTAGAAAATACATTTTAAATGACAATGTCACATGCAGCTTATGAGTGAGTAAGAAGTTATGCCACTGTGAGGTCTCTGGAAATAAGTGCTACTGTTTTCCCTAGGCACTTCATGACCTTGTGTGTTGATCTCCGTCCGTTTTCCAGGACTGTAAATAAGAGCACTTGGAAAAGCTTTTCTGTTCACACATTTGTAGTTACAAGGGAGAAGTCCTGAATGGAAGCATGGCATCCATCAGGCAAGCACAGCAGGTGGCACAGAACAGACTGCATTAAGCAGATTGTACAGCTGGAAATTCTACAGCATTTTATTATAGCAACGACTGAATATATATTTATCAAACAACGTTAAATAAAAAAAAAAAAAAGTGTTGTTCCTGTATGCAGTAGTAAGCTGGCAAGTTTCCAGTCAGCAGTTTTACTGTTGGCAACACAAAGTCACTTGCTGGGGTCACTAAACTGCTGGGAATCTGCAATTACATTTACCCTATTACCTAGAAGCACTTCACTGATTCAGTCAGGAACTTTGTTTGGGTACCTATATACTCCCAGAAAAACTCAGATTTGGTTGAAAGAAACTTAGACTAGTTAAGCTCAACTACTTCATTGATAGTATTGTAAACATGTTATGAAAGTTACTTTCTTCCCCTTTTTCAATTGCCCAAGTGGTGATATTGTCTTCTTTCTCTATTAGTTCATATTTGTACTGTTCTGTTCAGAGCTAGCCATGCTGAATGACAAAGAAGCAAGTAAGATTACAAAGTGGCTTTTACCAGTTACAGATTTTTTTTACATTACCCGTGCTAGTGTGATAGAAAAAAAAGGCTGCCAGCATAGCATCTGAGTGCTGATCTGAACTGGTTCTAATCTTAAAGGGCAGAAAAGAAGCCTCAGGAAACCACAGCCACTCTATCACTTTCACATAAGGGAAAGAAAACTCTGACATGGAAAGTGACTTCTACAAGATAACATATGTGCTAAACATTCTGCCAAAAGGAGGAAGCACCAAGTCCTCGACACCTGTACCTATCAAAAATACTAATGCAATTATAGTGAGTGCATCACTATTTTTAAGGGAAAACCTCCATCATCCCCACTGTTTCCTAGAATCACCTTTACTAACTTCAGACACATAGAAGGAAGAAAAAATAGAAGCAGAAATAAGTAAATGGGAGACAGCGCTGATTGTTGGCAAAATTTCTGCTGCTTCCTTCCTGTAAACTATAGATTGCATCACTGGCATCACTGGCACATTGTTCTCTATATTATCAGCTACCACTCTGTATCTGAATTTGCAAAGCTAGACACTGCTACCCCAGCTTGCCTTGCAGCTCCCACCCAATTTTGAGAGGAGGTCAAATGAAACTCAGAAGATAGGCCTTTCTAATGGCTCCATTTCAAATGGCCATGATCTTACATCAAATTGTCAAATGGGTACCTTCTTCTTTTCACCACATTGGCCCTTGCACTTGGGAGCGGTCCTGCAAGCAATTACAAAGCTGCCTCACTGTCCTCCTTTGGATTCCTCCTTAAAATTTACTTTTGTGGGGATGTCCACAAAGAGCTGACAATTGCAAAGCACTAAAACTGTGGCTTAGTCTCCTCTTCCCTGTCCAGCTGCAGCCTGATTTTCTGTCCTGTACTTTTACATTAAGCCCCTTAAGACATGAGGGCTTACCCGAGTGGTGAGTAGAACTGAGAAATGAGGATAGCTCTT
>VZZY01013245.1:20827-41593 GCA_013400335.1 Eurystomus gularis | reverse complement strand
ATTCTGTGATTCTGTGACCCTTCAAAATACAGCACATCAGCACAATGTGTCCAGAATTTCCAGATGCTTTTTATTTCAGTAGAAAGTGTTCATTCTTAGCTTATAGATTTAAAATGGTGATGAGTTGGGATCATCCATATAAATGCTTATATACAGTTAAAAATGTGTCTAGAGTAAAGGCGTGCATAACTACGTGCTAGACTTGAGCTGTTGAGTGTGAGGAAAATACATGAAAAATAACTGAATCTCACACATTTCCATTTTTAGTCTGGAACTCTCCATCTCAGCCTATTTTGGGAGGTTTCATATTTTATTGCCATGGTAGTAAAAACAATGACCCAATAGCAAGTCCCCATCCAGTCAGTGAAAATTCCAAAACTTAAAAGTCTGATCCAGTAGGATATTTATCCCATGTGATTCCTCAGCACAGGAGTAGTCCCAATGAAGTTAATTAGAACTACTTCTTTGCTTAAAATAATGCATGGGATAAGTATTCTGCCAAACTGGGACCTAAGACGAAGGGTCTCGGAAAAATAAAACAGATATATTTTCTGTTAGGGACTATCAATCTTTTGTACCTAAGCTTTCACATCTGGGCTCAGACTTCTTTACTTAATTAGTTCAACTGATATTAAGAGCATGTAGACTTTCCTTTTTTAAGGAAAGCTAAATTGAGGCAGAAAAAAAAAACTCACAATAATAAAACAGCACAGTTTAAGAAGACCAACAAGAACCCTAAACATTCTGAGGCAACTCTCCAAACTATTTGTGTCCCAGTGTCACCTGTATGAACAGATCATTTCACCATAGTTATGGACTGAGAAATACACAAAGAGTCAGTGAACTCGGATTGTTCATAATAAATTAAGACCAAATTATCTGGCACAAGTTTCTGGGGAGGCTTTACCTGGTGGTCTAGCACGTTCTCTGACTATGTTTTAGTATACACTGGTGTTCAGATAAGATTAGCTATTTCGTGTGATGGCATCGTTGTTCAAACAGTAGTCCACAATGATAAACACTTTCAAAGAAGTTAAACCCTAAAAACTGAGTAGCTTCCCAGTATTTTCTGTGCTCTTTCACCAATCAAAAATCAATTCAGAAAAACAAGTCAGTATATAGAGATGCATTCTCCTTTTAACTTAGTACATACTGGAAATTCAGTTTCACACTTTTGCTAATGTTTTATGTAGTTAGGTGACACCGGGCTTTACTTTGCTTTTTGCTCTGTTTATAGTCTTCTGAGAAACACAATACTGAATTATTGCTGGATATCTAATTAATATTACACACCCTCAGAGTGAGTTTTATGACTCCTTGAGACCATTAAATCATTTCTATTACAGGACTCACCCTATATTATGTTGTCAGAAAATACTGATTTATATATCATCTACTGAAATTCAGTGAGTTGAAACTGCTTTTAGTTTTAGCACAAACAGGGAAATGTATCTTTTTTCGTATCCTCCCCCGCTAGTCATATTGTTCTGAGACAATAAATAGCCATAACACCCTTTTACACAGCCTAGTGTATATACAATATTCAGGAACAAATGGGTGTGCTTATGACACCACAATGCATTTGTAACAAGTGGATTTTTAAGACCCTTGACCCTGGGAAAGTAATTATGCAATTTGATGAGGTCCACAGTAGCTGCAATCTGATTAGAGAACTGATAACATTAGCATTGACCATAAATCTATCAATTTTTTCCCTTTTACTCAGAGTATTAGTACAACAAGGTTACACTTTAAAAAATAGCTATTACAGTTATGTCAATCTGACTGTAATGTATAAACTAAATATTAGTGTCACTAATGTCTTGCTAATATTTTTTCTTTTATTTTATTTGCTTGATTGTTTCAAATTGTTTGAGCCTGGCATGAAGAGGGAGAGATACTATAAATGTCATAGCATCATAGAATGGTTTGGGTTGGAAGGGACCTTAAAGATCATCTAATTCCAACCTTTTGCCATGGGGAGGGACACCTCCCTCTAGATCAGATTGCTCAAAGCCCTCCCCAGCTGTCCTGTAGGCCCCCTTCAGATACTGGAAGGCCAGAGTAAGGTCTTTGTGGAGCCTTCTCTTCTCCAGGCTCAACAATCCCAACTCTATCAGCCTGTCCTCATAGGAGAGGTGTTCCAGCCCTCTGATCATTTTTGTGGCCCTTCTCTTGACATGCTCCAACTAGTCCATGTCCTTCTTGTGCTGGGGATGCCAGTGCTGCGTGTAGTATTCCAGGTGGGGTCTCACAAGAGCGGAGTAGACGGAGAGAATCACCTCCCTTGACCTGCTGGCCACGCTTCTTTTGATGCAGCCCAGGATACGGTTGTCTTTCTGGGCTGCACTGGCACAGTTCTGGCTCATGTTGAGCTTTTCATCAACCAACACCCCTAAGTCTTTCTCCTCTTGACTGCTCTCAATTAATACTCCATCCAGGCTGTATTTGTGCTTGGGATTGCCCAGACCCAGGTGCAGGACCTTACACTCAAACAGTTGAAATGAATTAAGGTGGAGTGTTGAAGTGTTATGGAACACTTCTTCATGAGAGAAAAATAGACTGCTTTTGAGAACTATGAAAGTCACTTTATGGAATCAGCTAGAATAGCTGATTTAAGAAACCTTGAAATATTTATTAAATAGCATCACTATAGAACTGTTTGCTGTATTCAAAAAGGTGAAGAAGCAGGAATTTTAAACACTTTTGACCTTCTATTTGTTACAGATGCACCCAAAGAGGTCAACTAAATTCTATAGCTGATAGTTAATGAAGCACATCATCTAAAGTAAATATTCTACTCCCTAAAAGATCAAGAGAATTTTGTCTTGCTGGGAAAAATTTACTTGGCCCCAAAAGGCATTACTGTATGCATGCATCTCCATTTGGATAATGTGTATAATTTAAAATCCTCTAATCCTCTTAGGTATTATAATGTACGTCAGTTTAGTAAAAAAATCTATACAGAAGTTACATCTTTAACCAGGTGTGAGGGTAAGAAAAAAAAGTCACAAATTTCTATCTGACAAACTCCCTAGTATTGTGTATGCAGAAACATGTTGGCACATGAAAACTAGGCTGCTTGAATGAAGTACAAAATTAAAACCTCTAATCCGTATGTACAAATACAATGTGTGCTATTTTCATATTTTTCCCAGCCAACATCTTAGCTTTGAAGAAGTATTTATTAAATGATTAATGTAAAATTATCAAGGTGCAATTTGACAGACACTACATATGCAAATATGGCTCTAACCTAAAGCTGATGACCTTGCTAATAATTTACCACATAAGGTTTTCTTGCTGAGCCATGAACCTAGATGTGCCGTAGAACATGTTGACTTCCTGTCAACTTCAGGAAAACATGCTGTCATTTATTGCCTAGTAAGCTAGTGTTTGGTTACTGAAGTCAAAAGCAACTTGATGGGGAGTAGTTATTTTGGATGCATAGTTCCAAAAACACTAATTTTCTTATAGATGTCGATAAGAAAAAACTGAAGGAGCCACCCAGTATACCAAATACACTTTCTTCCTTTTCAAGTAGATGGCACAATGAAGTCATTTTTTGTGTATCTTCAAGCTCTACCATACAATCATTAGGCATTTTTGGTTCCCATTGCTGTATGGTAGTGGTTTTGTCCAAATCTCACTCATCTGGTGGTCGAAAACCTTTCTGCTGATTTCCATGCTAGACTTATTACTGCTTTGCTTACCTTTGTTCACATGCCAAACACTGCTTTTCAGCTAAAATAGTAATCTTCTTACTTCCTAGTGTTTAAAATCATGAGCTTTTTACAAAGAGAAAAAATCTTTTCTAAGCTTTCATTTTACTACCATAATTAAGAAAAACACTTATAGCCACCCCTCATAAAATTAGCTCTTCATATTAGTAATCAGCCAGTAGCCTTTGTAAAGTACTATATGTATTCAGGCTGCTTCTTTTCCAATGCCTTCTCCCCATTTCCTTATTCATCCTCTTCTATACAATTATTCTGAAGTCCAGAGTACTAAAAAATCTTCAGGTGAAATCATTACTGGTAAATATATGACATTTCATTTGCTTAGAAAATGAATTATCAAAAAATTTACTAGTTTTGTCAAATACAGTCAACCTTTGGTAAATCATCTTTTCATCTCCTTGCATGTCTTGATTTGTTGCCTTTATATTATCTGAGAATAATTTATTTGAAATAAGATATATTTGCATAGTTTTCTGAAGGATTCCTAAGATATTTTTGATGGAACTAATTAAAAAATGCAAGGTGGTTTTGGAGCTATTCAAACTCGGTCTTTGTAAAACACCAGTTTGTAGCAACGAAGCCTAGCCCACTTAAGCCATGTGTTCAACCTCATAATGAATTCCTTCATTGGGAGAGCCTCACATTGATTTCAACAGAAAATTTCTCTGAAAAAAAAAACAACAGAGCACTAGCCAGAAGCTGTGTGTATCTTTTGGTTATATAAGAAGACAAAATAAAAGATGAGGTAAGAAGTGTTCTCTGAACATTTTTAACTCATATAATGTTAGTCATTTTGGTGAATATGACTGAATGATTAATATGTATAATTTAAATCATGGAAAAGATATTTCCAAAGAAGAAAGTTTGATGGCTGTTATTTAAATGCTACTTAAACTGTCTTCTTTCCTTAATGATTGATTTAACCAGTGAGCTTTTCTCACAATAGTGTTCATGAACAATAGGTAAAACAGATTGGTTTATAGTTTGAAAAGTATGGCTAAAGCAATAGCTAATGAGTGATAGAAAACTGATTCTTAAAATTATTATTTGGGGGGTAAATATATTAAAAATAAGAAACAAATAATTTAACTTTATCATTGATCTTAGAACTATATTGTGATTTTTATTTATTTCTAGCAAATGACATATGAATGTGCTTTTTTTTAAATAACATATACTAACAACTGAATTTTTTTAAAGTATCTGGTTAAAAAGTATAAAATATACCTTATGTCAACATCTCTGACTTGTTTAGGATAAGAAAAGACCTCTAAAACCTTCCCTCTGGTAATATCACCTGCTAATTAACCACAAAAATTTCAGTGGTGTGTCTGACAATGAAACATGGTTTAACCCTGTGTGACTTTCAGAGGCCTGTCAAAAACTGAACATTTTAAAATAAACATGTTAAAGCCACATCCTTAGTTTAGGGAGTTGAAATTGCCTTTTGGGGAGCTTGTTTCCTTTTATTTTATCCCCTTCAGTGGAGAAGTTCTCTTCCTGGTCCCAACAAGTTGTTCTTTCTCCTGATCTGGAACCCTGCCGGTTCTGGTCCCATAAAGTGATCCCTGTCTCTCTCTGTCTCACTTACCCTCTCCCCACTCTCCCCTCTGCCCCCTCTACCCCCCTTTCTCCACGGCTTTTCCCTCTCTTAATATGTATTAATTCACTGTTTCTGTGCACCCTGTTTACGTGCAAGCTGGATCCACATTTATGACTAGTTCTAATGCTAACACGCTACAAAATCATACCAAGAAATATGATAAAATAATAATTAAATGCTATCAAAAAGAGTTGCATTTTATATCAAGGCACCAAGTAGACAACAACATTTTCACTATCTTCTTGAGACAGCTAAGTCATACTGTTAAGCTAGGCTTAAAGTTAAAAGTTGTTTCTTTGTTCAAGGGTACCCCACATAGCATTCTATCTAAATTCAATATATAATTGAATAGCTTAATCATCAAAACTGAAGTGAAAAGCTATGCTCTGTATGTCTTACTGCTCTTTAAAATGGCCACTTTGATTTTTTTTTTCAGATTTCTTGTAATACTATTTCCCAAGAGTCTTTTTGTTTACAGAATTTTTGCCTCAGTTATGAGGAACTGTATGTAACGGAAAGACAGTTTCATTCTCTGTTTGACATGGTGCTAGCTACACTGCCTAAGGACTTCTTTCCCTGTCAGACATGTTTGATTCTAATATCTATAGCCAGTTTAGCAGCAACATAATGTTTTATACTCAGAAATGCCAGCTATGCTTTCGCATTTAAATTGTACATATTCCATCAGAATGTTCATATTTTAACATGCTGTAGTGCCTGGCTTTATATCACTGTCAGCAAAGTAAACCTGATGAGTAACAAGCTCAGACCCACAGAGGAGATTTCAAGCAGTGTTGGGTTTTACTGCAGTGTATCATTTTCTAGAACTCGATCTTCACAACAGAACCTCAAACATTGTGGCAAAGGTTATTATTATTCTCAAAGTATTTAGTAAATACAGCTGCTTGTGGAAGCTAGAGGTACGACAAGCAGTAGTGTTGAGAGGTGCACATTCCTTCTCTTTTCCATTTACATTTTAAAAAGTGTGAATATGGACGGGGCATGGCATAAAAAAGCCCATGCTTACCTGAATGTCAGGCAAACGTGCAATCCATTCCCTAATCTGAATGTCAGGAAAATCTATTTTGGATTTAAGACTTTAAAAATATTAGTCTGTCTTTGTTTTCCTTTTGTAAAAGCAGTTTCTCTTCCAGATTTTCATAAATAATTTTATGGACTCAGGACTAAATGTTTCCCTCTTACCCCGCCTCAACTACTTGCATGCTAACAGCTGAGCTGACATAATTCACCAGTTATGTATTGTTCTGTCCTGTCCTGGTTGTGAGAAAAAATGCATAAGCTCAGCATTGAGGCATGCTAAAAGCATGATGGTGGACTGGTAGACTGTTTCATTTGTTCAGTAGCTCTAATTCTGTTACATTCAGTTGTGTGTCCATACCTTTAAAATATGTCTGTACTACAAAATCCCAGATATAGAGGTATAATTCTGGTAGTGGTAAGTATGTTCATGCAGTAAAAGTTAAGCAGGTGAGAGTTTTTATAAAAAGGAACTGTTCTAGAGAAACAATAAGTTGTTATACAGAAATGGGAATGTAGAAGAAAGCTGAATTTCACAATTTAGATCTAACAAAATCCTGGGTTGTTTTTCAATTTTAGTTCATTAGAACAAAATTCTTAGAACCTGATCTACTGATGTTTTAGCTAAGAAAACAGAGCTAAAATAAACATGTCAGAAAGGGTCATTGCGTCTATACAGACATGGCTTCAACCAAATGAGTTCAAATTTTTCTTTCATGTGGGATCAAGTAACAAACAGATTATGTATTACTGTCCAGATCCTAATGTTAAGTCCTTATTTTCTTTTTGGTTTCTTTCCCCATTGCAAATTAATGACTCTTTTTTCTTAATTACAGACTATATAAAATATATATATATGCAATTTTCAAATGCGAAACCGTTAAAAAGGGAGGAATTTGCAACACAGTCGTTTCCTTTAGATGTGGTGTTGGGGGATATGGTTTGGGGGAGAACTTTGCAGAGTAGGGTTGATGGTTGGGCTCTATGATCCCAAGGGTCTTTTCCAACCTGAATGATTCTATAATTTTTTTATTCCAGTATTGTAAAATTGTGCCATTTCCAAGCACCATAACTTACTGCCTGAACAAAATAGACTTTGGGATATAGGGGCCAGAATTTATAAGTATTTTCACCCACTGTGATATAGGGACCAGAATTTATAACTATTTTCACCAACTGCATAGGCCAGCACTGGGAGCAAGAAGACAGAGATTAATATTACTTATACATGCTTTAATTCAGTGAAAGACTGAACTGCAGTGAAAATGGCCTTATCCTGTGACTTCTTTTCACTCCTTCTTTCAATTTGTTTATCTTTCACTAGTGGACCCTTCCACTTCTCTGGTCAAGAATCCCACCCGAAACACAGCCCGAGTTTCAGCTTTAGTTCCTCAAAACCAGCAAACTTCTAAAAGAGAGCCAGGAATTTAAGATCATTTGAAATTTTTACAGGATTTTAGAGTATTAGGGTATGTGGAGATGTGTATATGGGCAAAGAACATGAGTATTGCAATCTTTCATGTTTTAAGAGATTTTCTTCTTTTGGGTGTGTAAAAAATCTCTTAGTGATATTTTGCAGCATCTGCAGTACAGAAAGGGTTTCAGTTTTGGATGTGACTCAGAAGGAACGTCAGAAGCCTTGAGCTGGAATTTCTTCTGTTTGCCAGAGTTTCACAAAGGTGAGGAAGTGAGATGCATGGGAAGAAGCAGTTTTGTGGTTTTGTTTCTTCATCTTGGAACACAACAGAAGGAAATGTCAGGGCTTGCAAAAAATATAAAATAATTTAATAGCTAGGTGCTAAAAAAATACCAATAACTGTATTTTGTCTTGGGCGATTATAATGTTGATAGTGTGCATGCATGTATGTTTCTTTTATAAATAGTTTGGCACACTTAGTGACTATTAAAAGGGACTCAAAGGCAATACAAGATTTAATAAAGAAGAACACAAAACCTGATAAAATTATTTAGCAACTACACAATGTTTTACTTTAAAAATAATATTAACTCACTTCTTGAAAAAAAATGATATTGCAGAGTGTTACACTTGATCTGTTTTCATTCTTATCCTGTTGACTAGGTAATATTAATGTTATGCTTAATAATAGGAAGGGCATGTTTTCTAGGAGATACAGATTACTTTTTAATTAATCTTTTCAGAAAATAATGCCTGGAACCAGCCTCATTTCTGTCTATAATTCTTTAAGGCTTAAAAATCTTCTGGAGATCTTTAGGGAATTAAAAAAGTCTACTCACATTTTCTCAACACTAGAATAATTCTTGGGTTTGGTTTATGTTTAATTACTAAAAAATTTTCATGCACTAAGAATGAACAGGAGAAAGTCGGATTTATTTTTCAAAGATGCACATAACTAGTATTTCCCCTGAGTGATGTTGTGCATTTGAAGTGTATTCCCTAGAAGCTTCTGTAGTTTTACTTCGGTGTTTTCTCTAGGGCACAGAGAGAAATGTGGAAAGGTCTGTGCAAAATATCCCTGAATATTGAAACTTTTTGCAAAGATGCCCTGACCGTGGCACTAACATTTTGCTATTATTTTTGAAGGACACAATATCATAGAATCAGCCTAGATAGTTTAGGTTATCTTTTCAAAAACACAGTTACAGAAGTGATGGCAGGTGACTGTGAATCCACTAACCTACTATTTTTCTCCTACTGATATAATAGTCGTAGTCAGCATGATCATGTTTTTACTTAGCTAAGAAAATTATTTAACTTTTATTACAGGTATAGATATATATTAACATTGAAATAGAATAAATCTACTTTAAAAATGTAGGAAGTGAGAGTGAAGGGTCTCAACTTACACATACAAAGGGAAATTAATAGAAAATACTGACAAACAAGCTGAAAAAAATTGACTGCTTGGCTGAAAACAGGTTGTGTGACAAGAAAAAACACATCACTTTTACAGGTATGTATATTTCTGAGCATTCTGGAAAATGCCAACAAGGTCTCCAATATCCACTAGCCTTAAACTTGACTGAAACCTTCATACTGTCCTGATCTTTTCTGCTTCACTTACTTCTCACTCTTCATAGCAAATGTATCAAGAACTAAAAGCAGTTTTTTAGAGGAATGAATTAAGTTTACAGGTATAATTTTACTTTTGACACATCTTAACCTTTATATGTTACAGTTTTCATATCTGTTGCTAGGTTGAGAGTCTTTTTTGTTTTGTTTTCTTCTGCTGCTACAAGTTACCGTATAGCTGATGTGATTTAATAAGTGCAACAGAGGAATAACTCTTACCTTGCTTTGTCTCTTGCTACTCATAGAAATACTCTGTGCAGAGGTGAAGCCAGGTGCCGTTTCCTGAATAACAGAATGAGGTGGACTGGGCCCAAGAACATACTTCTGTATTTAGACGTCAATTTGGTAATACCTAAAAATATGGAAGATAGAACATATCAGTTGCTAACAGTTAATCTATGTATTCATGTGAATATACAGATGGCTTAATGTAGACAAGCACAATGCAATTAGCAGAGCTGGAATTTGGATAGAACAATGGCGCTTTCCCTCTTCCTTTTGAAAATATCGTCAAGAGACTATTTTTATTCACCACAAGTTATTAATAACTTGATTTTACTCTTCTGTCAAAAAAAGTCAACTCCAACACCACGGGTCATTATGCAAGAACATTAATGTAATTAATATTGACTTACAGCAAAGAATATAATCTATTAAAATGCTACCATCACTTGTTTTATAATCTGGAAACATCCTATTTGATCTAAGTATGTTTGGTAAAACTGATGCTCAAGGACTCTATTCCATTATGCCCTTTTTTATATACCTATAGAAAATAGAAGCCTTTTGTTGAAGGAGGATTTATGTTTTCTGCCCTACCACTCTTATTTAAAGAAAAGAAAAAGCATTTAACAAACCCACATAAAATAAAAAGTATCTAATATACACTCCTAAACTCAGAATAGGAACACTATCTTGCTGCTCCCCTAACCAATAAATTACCCTTTTCATCTACTGTTGATTCACTTCATTGAAAGCAGAATAGTTTCCAAAACAAGTTATTCTTTTCAAAGAAAAAAAAAGTTACTTTAGACCTGCCTGATCACACGAACACATCCTGTCAACAGCTCTGCAATAATATCCAGTGAGATGGATGGTGTCCAAAGAATACTAATCAGGTTTCTGTATAAACAAGGTGCCTTCTACACTTCAGTTTCTGGAAGCTCATTGTCCAAACATTTCACTAAAGTACTCAGTGCCTTTAAAAAAGTCCTTCTGAACAACAGCAAGAACTATCAAAGTGCCTGTAGTAAAAGATACGATTGCACTTTAACTTTCATGATGTCTTTTTGCAAGTAGCAACTCTGCTGATGCTATCAAGCAATTGCTCAACTTCTGCAACTTCCAGAGTAAGGGCTCCTGACTGGGATTCTGGCCTTCTAATATTACAATAGTGGAGGTAATATGTGCATGTGAGTGGCTGTGAGGCAGAGAGAGAATAATTTCTGTGGTCTGTGTGTTGGTATTTAAAATGTCAAGGTGGAGTCCAATAAAAATATTAGCAACGAAGGGCTGCACACTAAACTCTTGTTCATCTCATTTCTCTAAAGTGTAGAACAAAGGATGCTGAATGTATTTACAGCACAGCCCACTCACTGAATTGCTGAATACCTAATCTGAAATTAGCACTTGCAAATGCAGTTAATTCCTGTGAGGCAGCGATTCAGTGTACAAATTCAGCAGCAGGAGGACCAATGAGTCCTCTCTAACCGCTGAGCCCTCAAGTCTAAGGCACACAAACTACAGGTCAAAGTAGAACCATGAAGTTTCAAGGCTTTCCTTGTTTCAACATTGACCTAGAGCTTCAGACAGATGTTGAAGGATATTTGGTTTGTATTTCCGATTACTTTTCAAGCTATAAATTAGAGCCTGCAAGGGGAACAAATTTTCTGCAAAACAGTTTGAGGCTACTGTGTTTCAGAAAGCAGAGGGAGGAACAGGAAAAGGGAATGGTCCCACTTTGTCCACACACAACTAAATGCTCTATGGATTCCTGGTCAGAGAAGGGCAAACCAGAAGATCTCCACATCCCAGAACCCTCATGTAGAAGCTCTTCACCCTGAACTTTCTCTATCTCCCCACACTTAAAATTTCATTTCAGCTTTTGATGTTCTTCCTAGTTCTTTCTAGCATTAGTCTAAAGAAAAGGCTGGTAGGGAAAGAGAGAGGCAACCTGAAGGTCTTTGAGACCATATCCTGTAGTGAAAACATGGGGATCCTTCTCTATTTCCTATCTCCCCATTTTTTTCCATGAGCCCTCTCTCCCATCTACTGTTTCCGGCTTCTCAGTTCTTACAAATGATCCAAGACCCTGTATTTTTTACCCACATGGATGACTCCTTACCCCTGAGTGGTTTAGAATGACTCTAGAAAAATCTCCTCTGACATTACTGTGTCTTCAAAGCACTACATCTCTGGATCCCTGTCATAACAAAGACCACCATGCCCTCACTCCTCCAAACACCCACCCTATCACTATTTTCAGGGCTGAAAATGCCTCACTCTGTCACGACTCCTCACTTTTCTGTATCAGCAGTCCACCAAATTATCTGTGCCTCCTTTCCGATTTCTTCTTGAAGTTTCTCATTCCAGACCTAAGGTTATTCATGGCCTTGTATAAACCAGAGCCTTCCATTTCATGAACATGCTCAAGGAATCAGGTGTAATTTCTTATCAGTTTCCTTCAAATTCAGTATATCACACCACTGAATCCCCTAATCAAAGTTGTTGTGAATGTCTAACTCATCTGTCACCCACTGAATTTGGTTCAAAATCCTTTAAAGCCTCCAAAACCATCCATACAGAGGTTATTGTTCACTAAATCTCTATTCTCACCCAGATGCCCACCTAGAACTATAGTTGGCAACCCAATTTGTCCCAGGGAATTAAAAATATTCAGATATAAAAATCCAGTAGGGTAGGACCCCATAAAAGGGAAGGGACTCTAAAGTACACACCTGAAAAAGACTCATATTTTGTCTGCGTAGTCACTAGGGAATAAATTAGATACAATAAGGTGCACAAGCTCAAAGTGTAGGGTTTTTTCTCCTCCTCCGGTAATATGGGAAACAGGCTGCAGGCAATCACAGCTGTGAGAAATCTCTCACTTTGTGTCTGACCTATTAATTTTGTCTCCATCTCAGGTTGCCTGCTGCAACTCACAAACTGGGCAGCTTTTTCCTTTGCCCTGTTCAAACTGCCAATTACTTGCATGTGACCTGTGAACTCCAGCAGGGAGAGAGGCCACAACACTGCACAGGCACAAAAAGCTGTACTCTTCACTATTCCAGGCACTCTGGGTATGCAATCCAACACACAAATCCCTGCAGCCCTCCTACCTGTGACCTGGTGGGCAGGAACAGGTGATGGTTAGGTCTGACCCAGGGTAGACTGTCTCACACGTTGGAACAGAGGGAAGCCGGTAGGTTTTCACAAAACTCTGAGTGATTTCAGGCCACAAATACATCTGACTTTCAAACAGCCCTGCACCTTTACAATACTGGAGAGCACTTGCCAGCTGCTTGCCTTAGGGGAAAAATGTAAGTAGCCACCATTTTTCCACATGTGCTCTAATTGTCATGGCAGGAGACTACACTATGGTGCTGAAAATCTGCCCCAGCACACTCCAGCCACATTTGCCAGCAGATCAGCCCAGGAACCACAACAACCTCCATACCAGGAGGTACCATGACCATTTCTAGTCCAATTTGTCATCATATGCGAAGTAGCATTGGATAGGCATTTACCGTGGAACTGTGTGGAGTAAAATTTTATGCCAGTGAGGAGAAATGGGGAAGTCAGGAGTCTTGAAATAATATTGATTTCCTTGCAGGAAAGCCAGCACTATCAGAAGGTGGTGATCTTTCACCCGACACTTCTCATTCAGGTACAGTTTAAATAGGTCCCTGCATACAACTATTCTAGTCTAAAACTCTGTTTTGTTACACATCTCAATAAGATTAACTGGACAAAAGCTTTTATTTTGGTTTTTATGAGTAACTACCTCAGAATAGCCATTGTGCTTTAAATCCATACCAGTCAAATCCATAGTAATTTCCATATGGAGAAACCCCTCCATGGCAAAGGGCCCTCTAAATCTATGTTGTCTTGCAGCAACAACACAAATCTGGAAATAAAAGTCTGTAGAAGAGTCCAGATATGTTGTACAAGTTGTGATTTGCTACTTCATATCATTGGGTCAATCTTATTCTTAAATGGAAAGTAGATGATATTGAAAGCAAGCTTAGCACCCATACATTTCTGGCAATGTGTTTTGGCAGAGGATTATGTAACCTTCTAACGCAAGCCAATGCAGTACCACACATGTGGTAATGCCAAGGTGGCAGCACCTTGAATTAACAGAGACTTCAAGAGCCTCTTTGGGAAAGAGCTTTGCTTTTTAAAGCT
This sequence comes from Eurystomus gularis, assembly GCA_013400335.1. Classification (NCBI taxonomy): domain Eukaryota; kingdom Metazoa; phylum Chordata; class Aves; order Coraciiformes; family Coraciidae; genus Eurystomus; species Eurystomus gularis. The sequence goes on along the minus strand of VZZY01013245.1, from coordinate 27,753 downwards.
GTATTAGAATTGCAATGCAAATAAACCACTTATAATGTCATTAACTTTATTGCAGTGTAACTGCAGGCGACATTTGTATTTTTCTCAAGACTATCTTCAGAGAATTGACAAGTTGGTTTCCCATCAAAACCTTCATCAAAACCACATCATAATGCTACTAGAGAATTGTTTTTAAATTATGAAGGTAATGTCACAAGACTATTCATTAACATGACAAAATTTCTTTTAAAGTTGTCATAAAGCTTCTTTGCTAGAAATTGAATAATAATAACTGTCAAATACATGACTTGCTTTGGCAGAACACTACTACTTAAGACAATATTCATGTACATGCTTTTAGAAGATTCTGTAGGCATCAACTGGGCATTCTTAAGTGATTTCATATATAGTATTTTCCACAGATGAGAATAAGATGTGCTTCTGTGATCTCCTGAATTTCACTTTCAACATTTTAAAATAATTCTAGGGAATTAATGTGTTGGCCCAGTTAAAAATTCATTTGGATTAAGGAAGAGTGTTTTTTGAATGCAATAACTATTCCACTTTGAAGTGCATTTTACTTTCAGCACCACAGACTTCATAAATGTGTTCTCATGTAGAATTATTCAGGAACAGCTGATTTCTTCTGTTATCAAGCTCTGATGAAGTTTCACAGCTCCCATAAGACACATGAAGTATTATCACCTTTTCACAGATGGTGAATTTGAAGCAATACGGCAAGGGAAAATAAAGTCATTGACAGGACTTGAATAGGACCTCCAGACATTCTTACACACACACTTGTGATCAGCTATCTCACTTCTCTCCCTTACAGATATATAGTCTTCCACGAGTGCTGAAACAAACAAACATTGTGTGGTTGAACTTAAAATGTTTGCTATCTGTAGAAAATTGTCATAGGGTCATACCAAATGTATTTATTAGTGATTTATAACTAAAAAGGGTTTTCTATTTTAAATAATTTTTGCTTATAAGCAGAAAATTCAATAAAGCATGAAGATTCTGGTTTGGACAGGCCTTCCAGCTATATTTCTGAGACACAAACCAGTAACAGCTGTTAATATATGCAGCTACATATTCTTACTACTTAAAAAATTAATAATAATGTCGTAATCATGTTGTAGGGTGAATAGCTTCTCACCTGTGTTTGTTCCCTTAAAACAGTAATTCATGTCTCCTTTTTGTTAACCTTATCAACATCCAAAGAGTATTTATAAAGGATTAAAAACTGTGTTGCAAATACTTTCCACATAGCAGGCTGCAGTAGCATATTAAATAAATGAAAACACACTTATACAACTAGAGGTTAACTTAGGTGAATGAATATTAGAATAAACTAAGAGATTTACTTTAAGCAAATAAATTCATTAGAACAAAACATTATTACATACCAGTGTCTCACTAGGATTAACAATTTAATATCCATTTTCTTTTCATAACTGAATGAATCCTTAATCTAAAATTCAGAAAATTACCACAAATTTCTTAAAACAGATAATAATTTTTTAATACCACTGGTTTTAAAATTGTTCTGCTTTTAGTTACAATTAAATATAGATGTGAGTGTCCTATTTCTTCAGATGACAATTATTCAGTCTAGTTGAGCATGATCAACAACTCCAGTATAGTGGACACTACAGGAGTTTCACTGGCACCATGCAGAACTCCAGCTGCTAAAGCTCAAGTTCCTTGAAACAGTGAATAAAAAATGCAATTTGCATAATAAAATCCTTTTGTGTTCATTGAGATTGGTTGTATCATTAAGTGATTTGATAGGTAAGGAGTCAAAAATCTGGCCTTGAGAAAAGAAACCTCATTAAGGCTTATTTCTCCTTTCTGAAAAAAGAATGCATAATATAATGAAGCATCTCTGTCAATTGTGGAGCAGCAGTACATACATACAAACAAACATCAACTTCCCTATCTGCACAAACTGTAAGACATTCACCCATACTGTGGAAATGAATCTTTTGCTGTTCATTCCACAGAGAAGATGGAAATGGTGCTCATTCTTGGCCTGAAAATGTATTATTACGAGTGATAAATAATATTAACACATGTGAAAGGGGTCACTAATTATATAATTATATCTTGTTTCCTTGGGGAGCTGAGGGGTTGAAGTTACTCTTTGGCACCAGCTATTACTGGTCTAACCTTTCACCTCTGAAGGGATGAATTCAAGTCATGCTAAGAGTAGTTTTTGTCCCTGTGCCCAAGGACACAGTTTGGCACACATATTTATAACACTTGTTTAGAACAGGGCAAGGTATGCAAGCCTTGCCCTGAGCAAATCAATGGCATCTCTCCTCTTGGCTTCCACTGGCCCGGATTTCCCCTAAGGCCAAGAATATAAAAGTGTCACAAGAGATCTGCCTAAACTTTGGCTTCCTCTTTGGCTCCATCACATCTTGGCCAGCTCTCCAAAATTCCAGTAAAAAGAGGACAAAAAACAGTAACCAAATTTTGTCTTGCCTCTTGACTATTTCAGGATGCTGTTTTCACCTTAAGTTGCATCTGATTTGGTCTATTCTTTCTTGCACCAACCAGAATAGTCCCTTTGGGACATCCTCCTGGCTCAAGAGCTCAGAACACTTTGGGATCCTTCCCCTTCTGACCTCATAGTCCTTTACACCAAAGGACCAGCAGTAAGTGGCCTACATCAATTAATACCATTACGCTTAATACCGTTACGCTTACTTAATTAGAGAGAAGTTTTTGCACAGGAACATAGAAATGGCTATACAAGATATATGGTCCTTGTAACCAGGACCATATTATACATCTCACAGTTGTCACAGAGGACTATAAAAGAATACATCAGAAACATTGTCAAATAATCTCAGGATTCATTCTCCTCTTTAGATCTCAACCTAGTTGTTAGCACTTAGCTGTTATCTTCAAATGAAAGTAAATTCAAACCTCTGTGCGCTTTATCACATCCCATCTTATTTACCTATTATTGAAGGTAAATAATCCTTACTTTTTAAATTCTCCCACATACACCCAAGACTATGCACATCTTTTCATGGCCTGTCTAAACTCTGACAAAATTTTGTGTTATGCAGAAGCACTTGAGCTTAGCCTGCTCAGACCTGTATACTAACACAGCAGAGCCCGGCATCATTCTGAAACATTGGGTCACTTCTAGAAACAGTGCAATTGCACTGGTGACGTACTACACCTTAGCCAGTAAATCCCACTCCTTGTCTTGGACAAAGCACGATTTGACATAACTTCTTTCACAAACAGTGATTCATGCTATTTATGTGTCTCCATAAACACTTATTTTTCTTTAAAAAATTGTTGCAACTTCTAAAGACTTTGGTTTACATACGGGATTTGTGTTTTTTACTAAACTCCTCCTTTAACTGTAATCTTTTCTAACATATTTTCTGCTTGTGTCTCTTGCTGTCTTTTAGGTGTTGAACTTTACTATGGTGTTCAGCTACAGCTGTGACTTGAATGAACTTTCTGGTGAGCTACTTCAGACTAAGCAAGAAAAGTCACTGTTGCCATTCTCTGCAACTATCTGTTCTAAGAAGTAAACACAAGTGTCAATAAATAGTTTCCACCAACACTGCACATTTGTACATGTTAAAAGTGGATAGCTGAAGTTCCCTGTTATCAGTCGTACTAGATTTTCATGGCCTCTCTAATCACACTTAACACTGAGTACTCAAACTCCTCACCCCACACCTGCTCCTCTCCACTTTCTTTTTTGATCCAGAGGCTGGAAATAAAGCCTTACCAACAGAGAACATTACAGCTTGGGATTTCTAGTCGTATATATAAAACTTTGATAAGATAAGAGAAATAAAAACAACATAAAATTACTGAGGAAGGAGATTTACATGACTCAAATAAATTTAGCAGTGTAACTAGATCCATGCTATCAGGAATAGTAGCAGAGCGACAGGTAGCAGTTAGAGCAGACATTCATTTGTGCTCGCTCAGAGCTTATATGCTTTTTGGAGTGGGACATAGCAGGAGAGGACTAGACCAGCACAGAGAGATTTGGCAACATAGCCTTGGCCAGGAACATTTATTCTTACTCTTATTCTTATGATGCTTCTATCCTACAATAGGTCCCATGGAAGGACAACAAGATCTTAAGCAATCTTTTAAAGACTGGCATGTTTTTCTAAATAAAGAGGGAGGAAATAAATCTAAAGAGATTGTACAAAAGAGGTGACAGCCAGCCTGTACAAATTTAAGGGCTAATTTCAAATCAGCAAAGTTTAAAAGCTAATTTTATGTTAGGCTATACATGAAAAATCAAACCAATTTTTACTTAGATTTGATCTAAAAAAAAATAATCTAAAAATAATGTAAATCATCACGAACTGATCTGTCTAGAGAGCAGGGTGTGGGAAAATACATAAAGAAGCTGTACTTCTGTGAGAAATTCTGTTCTTATTTATACATGGTTGATGCCATTTATCCCAGAAGAACTATATTTAAGACTTTTAGAAACAAATAGAACTGTAAGTGGATATGTATGAAACTGTGGGAGTGACTGATCTACAGATGGCAGAGAATTTTCTCTGCTTGAAGAACTTAGTATGCCAAACTGAGTAACCATTCTGGAAAACTGAGAGTCTGTTAGTAATTTGCTTACTTCCACAAGCATTACTTTTATTCAACTTGTTCTTAAAAAGCCGTCAGTGTTGTTTTGTTTTGTTTTGTTTTCCATGGGAAACTACAAGGATTCCTCTTCAGACCTTGTCTTCCTCTTAAAAGCAGATTTGTATTGCCAGGCACACCTCATGCTCTGAACTTGGTTTCATTCCCTGAAGGATTTGGTTCTACTGTCTACAAGAAGTACTAATGACTGACTGAAGGGGAATTCTCTGCTGCTGGTAGATTCTCCTATCTCTGCACAAAGCTGATACTGTTTCCAGAGTCAATAAAAGGTACAGTGCTCTGTGATCTCAATTCATCTTCATCACATTATGCAGTCATTGACAAAATAAAGATATATTCTTGAAAACAGAGCAGAATTTCAGAGGAAAAATTCTACCCTTGTTGAGCATGCAGTCAGTGTGATTTCTAATAAAGAACACAACAGTACTCTTTCTTTGCATAAATAATTTAAATATAGTGACTACTATAGCATCCACACAGAATATAAATTGCTAATTCTAGAGACTAGATCCCCTGATCTCAATATCAAACTGTTAAGAAGTTATATTTATCAGACCACAGGTAGTGCTTACATGGAAGAACTCAGAGAAACTAACAGCCCTACTGTATTCAAATGGTAATTACAAGAAGTAGAAACTCAACCTCACCTTAAATCTTCAGCTATAAGTGTTCACTTTTCTCATAAAAAAACAGCACCAGTTTAAAAAGAGAACTTTTGAAGTGCCTGTACAATTAGACCCATTTTGCATGCACATTGTGAAATGTCCCTCCCCACTCTGCCAAATGTATTATTTTGAGCAGACAGGTCACTGCAGTTTACATGAGTCCGTTTTCCTTGGAGAGATACTCCTGCCTGCTCATGAGAACTGAAGATTGTTTGCCCTCACATGTGTCTGACATAGGAAGGAAAGCCAGAACATGGAAAAACAAACAAACAAACAAACAAAAACAACCACAGCAAAACTATTGTGTACTAGAGGTGTGATAAAAATAAAATATAAACATCTGGAAGTCCAATGTTGTGGATAATTCAAAAAATGCTAAGCATTCCTAATAATTGCAGATGCCAATGGAAGTATTGGCCCTGTTGTTTTTTTTGTGGGTAGTAGCTTTTTTTTTTTTTTTTTTTTTATGATTGTTTGCTTTTAAAGGAAGTATTCCGAAGGCACACCGTGCCTGTCTACTCAGCTGTTTATCTGTCCATTCCCAGGTGGGAACTGCCATGTAATTTTCAGCCAGGTTCAGCAGAACAGACTTGATTTGCTCCACTGCTCACCAGCCTATCCATTCTTTTTTTTTTTCCTTTTTAAGCCAGTTAGGAAAACCCATGATGTGCCACCAAGACAACCTTCTAGTAACAACCCCTTACATAGCCAAAGGGCTTTCTTTGAAAAAGGCTTTTCATCTAATGATTGGTCTTACCTGTACTGGAAACTGCCTATAAGGAACCAACAAACAAAAAAAATTCCAGCTTTAAGCAATATGATTTCCACTTAAAAACTACTTCTTCCTGAGACTCCAAAAGGAATATTTTTGTCATTCAGACACATAAGAATGTTGAGAAAGACTTTTCTTGGGTCTAATTAAATCTATTTTCACAGGAAATCTAAGTATCATCATGGATTTATATTTAGCATCAAGAATGAGATGAAGAAATATTTTACAACCTCAGTAGGCACAGATTTTACTCTAAATCTTATCGTTTCGTAGTAACCGTTACAAGAAACTGCTTCATTGAATCATAGAATCATTATGGTTGGAAAGGACCTCCAGGATCATCAAGTCCAACCTTCATCCCAACATCTCCCTGACCACTAGACCATAGCCTCAAGTGCTACATCCACTCATTTTTTAAACACCTCCAGGGATGGTGAACTCCACCACCTCCCTGGGCAGTCTGTTCCAGTGCCTAACCACTCTCTTAGCAAAGAATTTCTTCCTAATATCTAATCTAAACCTCCCCTGATGGAACTTGAGGCCATTTCCTCTGGTCTTGTATATACAACTGCTTGTAAGAAAGTCTTACTCCTGAATACTCCTGAAGACAGTTTAGCAAAGACCAAAAGTTGTTGACGTTCACAGACATCATGGACTTGATTGTTTTCCTTTTGAAAAAAGGCAAGAGTTCTATCCAGTTAAAATTCATCTAAAAGTTGTTTGGGTTTGTGGTTTTGTTTTGTTTTGTTTGTTCCCCTCCCCCTATCCACCCCCTTGCACCCCCCAAAAGGATCTGATTCTTATGATTAGGAAAGCCCAAACACTTTTGTATGTCTTTCTTTACT
>VZZY01013245.1:0-19404 GCA_013400335.1 Eurystomus gularis | reverse complement strand
TAAGGAAAGGAAGATGATGGACAAGGAAAAAAGAAATGCATAAGAAGAAAACCCAAATTGAGGGTGTCATAAGAAACACATTTTGGAAGAAGCAGTCATCAAAGCATGGGTAGTTATGGACTACATTTGCTGGTTTTCAGAAAAAAAAATGGCTACAAAAAAGCCCAACATCATGGCTAATATAGAATATAAAACATGCATTCTTTTTTAACATCTAAACCACTTGGTTAATAGGTCTTTATGCATAAAAGCTCTTATTATTTTAGTTCCAGTCAGTACAGTATATTAAACCGGACTGCAGACTTTTTTTGTAAACATCAGCATCAGCAAAAAATCTCTAGAAGCTCCCTGCTCTGCACCAGCTACATAGTTTGAAAGACTTCCCATGCCTTTAGCAATATACAAGCACTGTTTGGAAGTTGCTTAACCTAAGTTGTTAGAAATTAAATAAATTCAAAAATTTCAGGGTTTTTATGCTTCCTGTTGTTAACTTTTTGCATGTCTATTTGCTCTAGGGAAGCTCATTTCAACTGGTTTTTGTGAAATAGGTAATAAATTGCTTAGAAGTAGCTTGCATGCATCTATCATTTTTGGGAACCCACATTTATTAATCTCAAGACATGGAAACAGACTAAACAAAAAGTTTGAGATTCTAAAACTGTTACAGATATTTGAGGAGATTTTTTTTCAATGGAATGCTTAAGGAATTTCAGAGTTCCCCCCACCAATATCCTTTGCAAAGTTTCAGTAATATAAAATGAATCTCCAGCACCAGCCTAAGTAATCCAGCACCTATAGTCATGGCTCAGCTGCATGAGCACACATTCTGTTATATCCTGACATTTCTTGTTTTCACCTCAGAGTTGACTAAATTGTTGAGTTTTTGTGGATCTGATATAAATATTAAGAAGGAAGGAACAACTTTTTTGACCCTCATCCTTTCTTCTTTAAAAAATTTTATCTTAAGAGTGAAAGCATTCTGAGGGCATTATGAATATATCAGCCTCTTGCTGGCCTGAAGGATTAGGAATGAAACTTTACTACTAGGGACACCTGGAATAATCTAACACCTGATTATTACTATTAGCATAGTATGATTTTCTTGCTCTAAGCTTAAGATTTACTTAAGCTTAGAGCAGAGAAATAATTAAACATTACTATCATAGTGTGGGAAGAGCATTATATCCATATTTTCAAAACAGCATATATATGAGATTTGTGTACCCCAAAGTACAAATTAAACCTTGATACCAGGTCATATTTTCATAGAACTAAACAGAGGTTATTCTGGCCAGTTTCTCACCCAGAACAGAGTGGAATACGCAGACAATATCACTCTCATATAAAAGCTGATTCGTCAAAAAAATTGAAAAAAAAAAAAAAAAGTCAATCGGAGGGAGTTTATCCTATATTTGCATTTTGAGTTCTGCATGTTTGATCCTGTGTTAGTTGTCCCAAAGCCAGATTTACTGTATTGCCAAACCAAGGATTTAGAGGTTACTTCAAACTTAACCTCACTTCCACACAGAGATTGCCAGCAAGGAAGGACGTACAGGAAGGAACACTCTGTTCTCTCTCAGCTACCCTAATGTCTGCACTAAATGGAAATTCTTTTTCAAAAATGAAACTTCTCAAGCCTGGACATGTTAAGATAAATTTTTTGAGAAAGAATATTTTGACTTCCTAGAAGTATCCTTAAACTTTGCAGTATTAACCAACAGTATAAATACTGGTAACTCTGTCATAATGCAGGTTCCTTATTTTGTAATGACAAAATAGCACAAGAGCAACATTACACTGTTTACTGCCAAATTCCTTTGGAGAAAACTCTTTACAGGTAGGGCATGCCGTTTTTAAAAAGTGATACAGTAGGCATCTTTGTGGGATAGATGAGTCTGTTTGCCTTCAGAAATTAATATTTTGGCTAACTTAAGCCACATTTCAAGTGTTGAAGCTGCTCCAGCAATGGCTTCCTAGAATGTTTCAAAAAATTTGATGTAGCATCTTCAACAAATTCAAAAATAGTCATATAGCTCTCAGCACTCAGGGAGCTAGTGTGCTTCAAAGCATGTTTGTAACTTCTTTGAAGCCTTAATAATATCAGTACTAACAGGACTCTGTGGTTCAGAAACCTCTCAGGAAAACCAGAGTCTTCTTAATTTGCTCCCTAATACTGTTAGTTCCAGCTGGAGTCTTCAAAAATGAAGTTCATTATTAAGAAGATCTTTAAAGAGCATAACAATCAGGGTAAATGTCACACTCATTAATCACCCTCCTAAGTAGACAAAGCAAATACTGTGACTGTATTTACTAATTTCCTGAGAAAACACCATAGATTATGAAAATCAACACTACATCTGACAATCTGCTAAACGAAAACGAAATATGCATCCACAAGAAATGCAGTGTGAGACACAAGCAAGTTACTTGTTCATACCTCTGATAACGCTGCTGAATCAAGTAACAAACAACAAGGTAGAAATGCAAAGGAGATTTTCTGTTTCATATAGAATGTTGGAATGTTGGAAACATCTCTGTTTGGAAAATTATGAAACGGGAGTTGTGTGTGACATGTAAATTAAGAGATCATCAGAGTTCCAAACAAGTTTAACCAAGTAAACACACACAAAAAAATCACGGAAACATAGTTTGCTCCATGCATTTCAGGGAATAATAAATAGACAATGTTCCGCATAACCTTGTCCCCAGAGTGGTTGAAATTGCCTGAGGATGACTTGGTAGCAACTAGGCCAAGCAGTTGGCATAGCAAAGATATGGTTCGATGCCCATTTAACGCACCCCTTTATATCATTCTGGAACACGAACCAGTCCTTTCCAATGTGGCAACAGAAGTAAAAGAGTGCTAAGAAATGAGCATTAACTTGTGCTCTGTAGAAGAGCCACAACAGTGAAGTTCTGATAACTGACAGAAGAAGAACTTAAAAACAGAGTGCTTCACTGAAGCAGCATACTAGTTTCTCAACAGTCTTTGATTTTCTCAGAAAGGTATTGCCTTTGTGTGTCTATTTTAAAAAACAAAAGTATCTCACTGGAAGCACATATCACATACCAAAAATAGGAGACATAGATCTTTACATGGTAAACAGAAAGAAGGTGATCCTCACACTACTTTGAGTAATGGAGAAGCCTGCTGCAGACTTTTACCCTTCCCCACAAAGTCCATGGAGAATAATTTGTCTAACATTAAACAGTACAAAAATTCCACATTTCAATCATGGGAAAGGATTTGGGTGTGGATGTCTTCAGATCAATTTTTCTGCCTGATGAGAAGAAAGCCCTAAGGTCCTGATATTGCTTACCTTGTAACACCTAAAAGCACTTAGAAAAAGCAGTTTCTGTATGACAAATTGTGTCAGATCAATAAAATCTGTTATATTTCACATCAGTAATGAGAAGAATCTGAATGCTGATGTAAGAACTTTTTAAGTGTCGGGTTCAGTAGACCAATCTGACAATAGATGCTTATCACATCATTGCTTTGATTGACAGAAATATAGATCTTTGTGCATATAAGTATATATACTGTACCTCCTGCACCTGTTCTGGTTTCAAAACAATAGGAAATAGGTGATGAATGCAGAGCAGAATTTGAATTTTCACCAGAGATTCTAGAAATATTCATAATCATATTATCAAGCTTCAAATACTTTTAATGCCATACAAACCCACAAATAAATCCTGGTCACTCAGGCTCTTTCTGTAATGTCACCACCAGAAATAACCTCTCCTGTCTGCAAATAAAATCCATACAGTATTGTGTGGAGTATATTAGTTCAATTCAGTTAAGGTTCAATTCAGTTAAGATTCTATGGTCCTGCTTGGCAGGGGGGGTTGGACTTGATGATTTCCAGAGGTCCCTTCCAACCCCTAACATTCTATGATTCTATGATTCTAACGGACAAGAAAAATGTTAGCAAAAAGACAGAGGGAGAGAAAGGTGGAGTTGTTTGTGGGTATGAGTGACCAGAACATACTAGTCTCCATGGTCTTTTCAAGATTTTTCATGGAATAATAATTTCTTGCACCCAGGATAGAAGCAATAATGTTAAGGGGAATAAATCAAAAGTCTGTCAAATGTGATGTGATGTGACGTGACGTGACATGACGTGATGTGACGTGACGTGACGTGATGTGATGTGATGCAGCATTTATTTGGCCCAGGTAAATTCAACCCTGGAAGCCTTATGATAAAGGAAATTGAGGAGTACTGCTGTCACTTCTGGTGTCACAATATTGAGTATGTTAACACTAATTCTTGCTACAAATAAAGCAGAGCATTTTGCACAAATTAAAGCAGTCAGGGTCCTGAGTAGTATTGCTCAGGCCAATGCAATGTGATAAAGTAACCAGCAGGCAAGAAATTACCAACACACAGTTCTGTAAAAGAGCCTATATTAGTAAAGAAAAAATGTTGTCTCTCAGTGCCTCAAATTTTCTCCTTGGCCAAGACTATCAGGACAGAGCAGGAGGGTTTACGCCTGTGTTGTCTATGCAGGCTGCTTCATGCTAAGCTGCTTTCCACTGAACCAAAATTTTCCTCCTAAGTGATAAATTCTCACAAACAATGATGTGTTTCAGTGCTTTGACTTGCAGCTCATTTATCATAGCAGAGAGGATTGACTGAAAATTCCAATCAAATGCCTGCCTGCTTTCTATGCTGGATGAAAATCTGAAGTTGCAGTTATTTACTCAGCACTTTTGTGGCAAGCTTGTAAGATTAGCCAGGAAAGATGATCCGTGTGCAGCTGAACATGACCACTGTCAGCTTAATGGCATGGAAGAATGTACCCCCTTCCTTTCTCCTGGTGTGTGATATGTGTACATGGGATTATTTTTACTACGCCTGCTCTATTTTGGCTTGCCTAACATGGTTTGTAGTGCTGTCTTCTCTAAATACATTTAATCCTCATTTTGAAAGTTATTTCTTCTAAAAATAAACTAAAAATGATTTTCCTACTATTATTGCAAACTTCACTACAAGCCTAGGGCTGTAAAAGACAGACTTACTTACAGGACTTACAAAGCTGCAGCTGCTGAATCCAGTGTTTTCTCTCCATGACTTTCCTGGATCGTTTGTCTTCTCACCCTCCAGTTATTGTTAAATCTTCTAAGGCTAACCTGAAATTGTGCTGATTGTTGATATTTTTAATGCCTTTTTCAGTATTTTTTTCCACATATTTCAATATATTAAGTATTATATATATTTTTAAATCTCTCCCTGCCTCTCTCCCTCCCCCACACACCACTCCCTCTCCTATCCCCCACTTCATTTTTTTTCAGGTAGAAGAAAGTATAATAAATACAATATATGAATTATATCTTTAGAATCCCCGCAGGGGCCTTCAAAGTACAAACAAATGTTATTTTCTACTCTCCACAAATAAACTTTCCATAGTGGAAATAGACCATTTATTTTCCAAGAGAAGTATTGATTTAAGCTGAAATAAGTTACAACAGTATTGGAAAAAAGAAATACCATCTGGCTGCACTAACAGATGTACTCCTTGCTCAACTGAAAGTTTACAAGACTTTTTAACTCTTTCTCATCCACAGTATTTTGTTACCTGTGAAGCAAAGTAGTTTGGAAATAAATGGCTGGTGATACTCTCTTTCCTGTCAAAGTTCTCCATTCTGTCCTGCTACAACCCATTTCTTGGACAGAGAAAAAATGTAATACTAATACCACACTGGAAGCTCTAAGTTAGATGTTTAGTCCAGCATAGATTCACTTAGACCTGGACCTTGGCCAGACGGAAAACAGAATTGAATTTGCTTCTTATAAGGGCAAGGAAAGATTGCAGAAATTCCTGATCTGCACTAAAACTCTTTTTTTCCCCACCTATAAATAGACAGAAGGCTGCCTTGTATGAAATCCAGGCTCTGGTCCTTGGTCTTAATGCAGCAACCCTGATTCCTTTGTTTGAACTGTCCCACTTTCCATAAATAATTAAATCTTTTTTGAACTACAAAGAATAAGACTAAAGCAAGGGGTTTAATCTAGGTCTCCCACATCCTGCCTAACCACTGGACTATTCAGGAATTTTCCTTAACAAGAAACTCCAGACAGTTGTGTTTTTTTTTTCTTTAAACATACTATTCCAATAAAAACATTGGTCTTGACAAATCATCATTTTTTCAGAGAAAGCATTTGCTCAAAGATTCTGACAAGCTTCTCCCAGAAAGGTAACTTCCTTCAACATCCATTATTTGCTGGTTTTCAGCCGTAAGTGCTGTCCCAAACTATACTGTGATAATCTGCTGTGTCAGAATCCTCCACTGGTGGCAGCCCCAGTCTGAGAACTGCTGCCTTAGTGCCTGATGAGGAAGACTCAGGTCTGTAAATGGACAACATATTGGTTTGGATTTAGCAAGTCTCTTTATTTTGCTTAAGAAGTAACTCATTTTTGTCTGGGAGTTTACTAGCTTCTCCTTCTCAATATTGGTTTTAAGCATAAGGTCATTTACTCTTGAGATATCACTCTAAAGCAAAAACTCATTCAGAAGCAAACCCCAAAACAATTCATTTTTAAACTGACAAAATGAAATACTGTTATTTTTTCATGGATTTTTTGTTTGTTTGTTTTTATTAATATTATTAATCAGATTAAGCAGAGATTCTCAAAGTTCTTTCCTTTGACCAACACCTGCTTAGTCATTCACAAATCTAGCAGAGTACCTGCTCAGGGGTAAACATAACAGATGTTGGATTTATGCTTTTTGTCTGTGTGGTGGGTCTGACTGAGCTGATTTTCCACATAGCAGCAGTGTTTTGTGCTGGGAGCTAGAAGGGTACTGATAACATACCTGTGTTGTGACTACTGCTGAGCAAGGATCCCAGCATTCACCCCTCCAGTGGGATGGGGTGGGCAAGATCTTGGGAGGGGACACAACCAGGACAGCTGACCCAAACTGACCAAAGGGATATTCCATACCATATGACATCAGCTCAGCTATAAAGCTAGGGGAGGGAGGAGGAGAGGGGGGGCCGTGCCGTTGTCCTCCAGAGCAACCGCTACGCGTCTTGGAGCCCTGCTTCCCAGGAAGTGGCCAAACATCGCCTGCTGATGGGAAGTAGAGAATAAAACTTTGTTTGCTTTGCTTCCGCGCGCGGATTTGCTTGGCTTTGCTTCTATTATTATTATTAAACTGCTTTTTGTTTTCTCATCTTATATTTCTCCCCTTTTCTTTTTTGCTCCGCTGAGGAGGGAGCGGGGAAGGAAAGGGGGGGTGATAGAGTGGCTTGGTGGGCACCTGGCGCTCAGCCAAGGTTAACCCACCACAGTCTGAAAATGTTAAGCAAAACTGTTGATGATACTAAAAGAAGCCAGCCATTTGAAGGAAAAATGTTGATAATTTCCTTTTGAAAGAAAAAAGCATTCATCTTAAATGTGACAAGGCTGTAGCTTTTAAATTTCCTTAAACTTGGACCATCTCCCACTGCATTATTTAGGGCCTGGCATCAACAGTCAAGCATTAGTCCAGTAAAATTCCTGCTAGGAACCCTTAAGTGGTGCCTTCTATGATAAGATCTGAGATGTGCTAGAAGTTTTTTATTTTATTTCATATGACAACTTTCTTGCTGAACTAGGTGTTTTGGAAGAACTTTAGTTTTATGGGCACAATTCTGCAATTGAAATAATTGTAAGTACCAATTGCATTTACACATTCTCAATGCTCAGTTAGATATAGAAATGCTGACATTTATCCTAACAATTAGCTTGTGGAGAGAAAACTGTAATCACAGAGCAGTACACTGGCTTACGCTCACTTTAGCAATTAACACCACAGCATCTTAAGACTCCTTATTCCTGGGTAGAACATCCCTTTCCTCACAGCCGTCTGACAAACACAGGAAGTTATTTGGTCGTCCTTCTTTTAGGCTGCAAGAATTAATACTTCCTAAGTGTCTGAATTGTTTCATCACATTGTACACCTCAAACAATAACTGAATCTATGCAATGCTTTTTTTGGCCTGCAGTTGACTTACAGATGTGGTAGTAAGTATAAAGGGCCCATTTGGGGCTAATCTGTACTAGCTCTGCTCCTTAAAACACCTGTTCACTGAATGATTACTCATTCAGTGAACATCTCTGAAGAAGCTGTAGGAGTCAACAAGATAAGCTTGTTAACTACCAGTTCTGATTACCTCCATTCTGAGAAAAACCTCAGCCATTCCATCTGGCAGTGCCATTTTCAGCATTCACTAGTGAATTATAGGCAACATTTCTGGTAAATGCAGAGTTGAAACTACAAGTTTATGTGTATATATATATATAAAAGGACAATATTGGCTTTATTCGCATGTGATACACAAGGGTTCCTAAGTGTGAACCACAATCATATTAGGCACTCAGTAGGATTTAATATAGTGTGATTTAGTATAATTATTTTAAAGTTTTAGACCAAAGATTATCTGGAAAGGGTTGTCTTATCTTAACTGTTTCACTCATTTTACTTTCATTAAAATGCACATATACTATCTAAGAAAGCAGAGCACAATACTAAAAATATATTTGACTTTTATCTGAGCTTTTATTCATTTGTGGTTTAGCTGCATTTATGGCAGATAGTTGCATTTTCTCTAAATCTTTGGTAGCCATTCTTCAGAATAAAATTGAAATCATATCAATACAGCTACAGCAGGAGGAACAACACCACAATATTGTTTACTACACATTCAAACAGAAGCAGATTAAAAGTACATACAGAAAACAAACCATCATATTTTCTCTATAAATTGTGTATCTAGTTTGGGAAGATAACAAGAGAGAGACTGCTGTGGTACTCTATCACAGTCCTGAAGAGAGATGACAGTGAACAACAGGAGGAAACTCAGATATATTTCAAGAATGAGAGAGGAAAGAAGGGTAAGCTGTTACAGAGAAATATCACAAAACCCCTCTTCTCCATTTAATTCTAGCAATGCTGCCATTCTATGGGCCAGACTTTTTTTTTTTTTGTACTACACAGGTGCTTTTTCCTACTTTACCACCACTGTTATTTAAACTCCAGGTTTCTCCTGACATTGAAGTTATTTATCATTTTATCTCATGACTGTGAACTGTAAAATAAGACGTCTGAAATTGTATGCTCCATTCAGACTGGTCTTCTGAACCTGGGAGTTTATAAGAAGGCAGAGTAGTTACGTTTTCTTTGTTGGATTGTTTTCATAATTCCAAACTGTCAATTCTCAACAACACATCAAATATTTAGGAGTTATTAAGGGAAGACTTAATTTTTAAAAATTATGGTGCACAAAATATTATGAGATTTTCTGTATTTTACAGTTCCGCAATATCTCTTATTTTACCCTTTAAATAAAAAAAAGCAATAGAAAGTAAGAATAATGTACCAGGTTAAATTAAAGTGCCATCTAGGCCGTTACCTTGCTCTCGACAGTAGTCATATGTGATTACCTAGAGATGATTATAAGACTCATTATGAGATTATAATCCTCGTAGCACTCACAAACTCCAATCATTTTCAAGTCAGGGGCATACTGATCTAGACGGGGTTCCTGTGTACATAGTAACTCTCAATACTTTTTTTTCCTTCAAACTTAGCCAGTTCTTCCTTGAGCACCAAGTAAACTTTAAGCATCCACATTATACTTGGTAACAGTCCTCTTGTTTTGAATCCATTGTCATCAGTTTTATTTGATTTTCCCTTCCATCTTGTGGTAAAGAGAATGAAATATCAATTGAGCCCTTGCGTGCCACTAAGGAGTCTGTAAATCGGTATTATTTCCCCTCATGTCTGTGAAGTGTGTCTTATCCAGACTGATGACTGCTAGCTTTGTTATACCTCATGCAGAAGCCATTTCATACTCTTGATGGTTTTTCTTGCCCATTTGTTGTTTTCCAGATCTCAATCCAGATCAAAATGATCGAGTGGTTCATTTAGAAGCTTTCAGCAAAACTTCGATGCCATTACTTGCATTTGCTCTCATCAATCACGTACATATAGTGTGAAACAATAATTAAGAAAGCCCAGAAGCTGTGTTGCTTTGATGACAGTTTAGAAAATAATTCATTTCAATGATACCACAAGTGTGGGGGATTCAAGACTTAATAAGACAGGCAACTGGATTGCAAGATTTTTAGTCTGTAAGGATGAACATTTGAATACTGATCTATCATAAGGGCTGTGAAAGCATCCCCTGATTCTGGAGGTCTCTGTATTGGGGCTCAGGGAGACTGTGATGACAGGAGAGCCAAGTGCTGCCCATTCTTGGCTGACCCATCCCATTCCATGGTTGAGGGTGAGCAGGGGAGGGTCTTGCCAGTCAAAGTTTGTCCCACCACCCGGCAGGAACCGCCACCAATCCCAAACTTACAAATAAAATAAATAAAGGGGTTAATCAGATGGTTGTCGTGAGAGCTAGATGGGGAGAGAAAAGGAGCCAGCTGGAGGCGATGGGAAGGATTTGATTCAAAGAGAAATTTTTTCATCCCATGGAAAATAAAAGGGTTTAAATTAAGTACAAATGGATCATAGAGAGAGTAGATGGAAAACAATAGCATGTACAAGAATAAGCTGGGCTAAAAATTCAAGTTAGATGGCAATATTTTTTGTCTGTTTTTTCCATCAGCTTTTGCAGAGTCAACAGCCAATGACTTCATATAGGGTGTGCTATATTTACAAAAGAGATTGTATACAGAAACTGCATGTAACTGCATTAGCCTCACGTCAATCCCTGGGAAGGTTATGGAGCGGATCCTCCTGGGGACCATCACAAGTAAACTGAAGCAGAGAACTGGGAAAAGACGACATTAATTTATCAGGGGGGAAATCGTGCTTGACAAACCTAATCCCCTTCTATGACAAAGTAACCCGCTTGGTTGATGAAGGGTGAGTGGTGGATATAGTCTATCTGGACTTCTCCAAGGCTTTTGACATGCTCCCCAACAGCCTCCTCCTTGAAAAACTGTCTCATTACAACCTAGAGAAATGGTCTGTGTGGTGGGTGAGGAAGTGGCTGATGGGCTGTACCCAGCAGGTGGTGGTAAGTGGTTCACTCTCAAAATGGCAACCAGTCACAAGCAGGGTTCCCCAGGGCTCAATGATGTTTAATATCTTTGTAAGTGACTTGTATGCTGGAATTAAAGCACCCTGGTGAAATCTGTGGATGACAGAAAAATAAGTGGGGTTGTTGACACCCCAAAGAGGAGAGCCACCTTCCAGGAAGATCTAGACAGGCTGGAGGAGTGGGCTAGCAGAAACCTTATGAAGTTCAGTAGAGATAAGTGTAGGGTCTTGCACCTGGAAACACATAACCCAGGAATGCAGTTCAAACTGGGATCCACCTGGCTAGAGAGCAGCCCTGTGGAGAGGGACCTGGGGGTCCTGGTGAACAGCAAGCTCAACATGAGCGATCAGTGCACTGCAGTGGCAAAGAAGGCTGGCAGGATGCTGGGTTGCATTAAGAGGGGCATTACCAGAAGAGATAAAGAAGCCATTCTCCTGCTTTACTTGGTGCTAGTCAGAGTACTGTGTTCAGTTTTGGTCTCTGCTATACAAAAAAGATGCGGACAAGCTGGGGGTGGTCCAGAGAAGGGCCATGAGAATGGTCAGGGGACTGGAAGACCTACCATATGAAGAAAGGCTAAGAAAAATGGCCATGTTCAGCCTTGAGAAGAGAAGGCTTAGGGAAGACCTTATTACAATGTACCAGTACTTGAAGGGTAGCTACCAAGAGGAAGGAGACTTGCTTTTTACAAGGAGTCACATGGAAAATACAAGAGGTAATGGCTGCAAGCTGCTCCTGGGAAAATTCCGATTGGAGTCTAGAAGAAAGTTTTTTACAAGGAGAGCAATTAAACATTGGAATAGTGTTCCAAGGGAAGTGATGGATTCCCCAACATTAGACAGTTTCAAGACTCATCTTGATGGGGTGCTGAACCTTTTCATTTAAACTCCACTTAAGGTTGGACTAGATGATTCTTGAGGTCCCTTCCAACCTGGCATTCTATAAATCTATGAATGTAACACGCAGATTTACTAATTGATCATGGAACTGTGGTAACTGGCCAGAAGAGCAGATCAAGAAAGCAGTTTAGCAGACAGAAAACCAAGCACTGTTTCTTAAGTTTTCATCTCATATATGTGCTTCTGTTGTTTGCTTATTTAAAACTTCCGTCAGCACTCCTCTGGAAAACATCACATTTGTCTGGGCCTACAGCACAGTTTTGGAAGAAATTCATACTTGTCCATAAATGAGTTTTAGGGATAGTTCTCAGCAGGGATAGGAGACAATGGGGTCCATCCTCACCTGAGCCTTTAAGTCCCCAGAATCTCTAACTATTAATTCCCTGTTGTGCTGACAAAGTGGCTGGCTGCTGGCATGGAGCCTGGCATCACTGGGGACATGCAGGAGAGTCTGGATGCTGCAACAACCCATGCTGGAGGCAGAGAGGGAGCCTCACCAGGCAAAAAGCATTATAGCTGTTGACAGGCTTTATGTCTTCAATATACAATAGGAAAAGTTACTTTGTTGGCTTTGCCAGGGTCTTTTATCATCCGTGTTGCTGACTTAGAGCATTGAAATTACTATTAAAAAAAGAAAAAAAAAAGATGAAATTTTAGTGAGGGTCCAGACTCCTGCTCGAAAACAAAACAAAACAAAACTTCCTCAGCAACTTCATTTTGGATCTGTTGTTACTTAAAAGTCTGTAGTCAAGCAGTGCTCAGTATTGCTCCTGCCCACACAATTCTCTCCCAAGTAAGGAATCAATTTTAAAGGCTTGGCATCAGCATTGTGTCCTCATCTTCCTTTACTCAAAAGACATGAAGAACACATAGCTCCTTGCAAGAAAGGACACAAGACCAAACTTCAGGCTGTGGCTGCACAATGAGAAAAGGAGAGAACTTCCCCATAGAACCGTGGAACAGATGCTCATTCACAAAGCTCCAGGTGTGTATTGTTCTCTACATTCCCCAGCATCACACTTCAGGTATTTGGCAGCTTCCCAGTGACCAAAGTGGGTGTTTTGGATGAAATGCTGAAGAACTTGACTCTTCCTGTGCGTTCCTTGTAGAAACCGGGCACATGAAACAGAGTTCTGCAATCTATTGCGTTATCAGTCAGTTTTTCTTCTACACAGTTTGGCCTCTGCTAGATCTAGGTATAAATGCCAATATACAAGATCATACATAGACATAAAGAGCTAAGGAAAAAAATCAAGTTTATCTGGAGCACAAATTCACAAGGAAAAACCCACAGCATGAAAAATTGGCCTGGTTTTATAAAGTGATGGAATAATGCAGAGGTGCAATCCTGTCAGTTACTGCATTACGTGATTCAGATCTCCAAATTGGTGATAATCAGGATAATATTAATTTTGCTGGAAAATTAATAAATAACAAAGTAATCTAATGAAGAAAAGGTAACTTAAATTAAGAGCAAAGATAACATTCTGTAAATCTAAACTGTCATAAAAATATTCAGAAGAGACATTCAAATAAGGAACCGTGCTGGATTGTTGGATAATCAGAATACCTTTTCATTTCCTAATATGAAAGGGAATCTTTAAAACAAACAGACTAGAAGGCAATTAAGGAACATTAATGTGAATGATGTGCCTCCCTTTTTGTTTCACTGCCCATTAAATCAAGCTTAGTACTGTAAACTGAAACAAGAGAGAATAGCAGCATAAAAAGGACAAACTGGGAATGTGTGACTCATCAATGAGAACTAGATTCCACCACACTGTTGGCAAATATACTATGCTTTTGTTAAATGAAGATGAATTTCTGGTTTCCTTTTTGTGCTTTTTCTTCACCCTTCTATTCTGTCTGCAGGGCATGGTTTGTTTTTCCTGACAGTTTGAGATTTCTGAGCTACTGCAATGTAGTGCCAACACACACTGTGCACAGTAAGTGAAGAAGAAACAATCTGGCTGTTGTTTCTTGCTTTGCAAATAGCAATTTGCTTCTCATGATTGTATTTTAGATCCTGGTACCAGAGGCCTGGTTTTAGAAAGCTAAATGTTTCTGTCCCACTTTTGTGTGTTTATTAAGATAATTATTCTGATGCAAAATGAAAATAGGTGCCCAGTTAAAATGAAAAACTATGCAAATGTCAGGAATATGTTGCAATAAAGCTTCAGTAATTGCAGAAACAAATTTGAGTTAAAGCAATTGTTTCTATTTACTTCTGGCCTCAGTTTTCTGTGGAGCCAGGCTTCCAATATTGATTGAGTTCATCATGGTGAATAGAGCATTAGCAGTTCGTTCAACTAAATTTAAATGAAGAAGAAATGTGAAAGCATTTTTAAAAATTGTACTTCATTATTATCTAACATTTAAATAATAATACAATGAATACTTTATATTTAACACAGATTAAGCTACAACAGTAACAAATTTGCTACCATCACTAACTCTGTTTAGACATCCACTGGCTCTGGTAAAAATGAATACAAATTTCTAACAAAAAAACTCAGATCTTTTGCCAAATAGTAATGATATCGTGTCAAGAAATTCCTAGAACAAATAGTACTATAAATCATATGCCATGTGCAATTAACTATACATTTCATTTAGATTTAATAGGCTATTTACTGCATGATCTTCTTATGTCATAAATTCTCATAGCTCTATTCAAGCCAATGGAGCCTATTTATACCAGCTGAATCTCTTCTCCTTACTGTTGGATGATTAATGTTGCTTTTTAATATTCAGTAGAAAAATATGTTGTGATATTGAGAGACATCAAGAAAAGATCAGGCAAATAAACATTAGAACTGCTTTGGGACTTCCAAGAGATGCTGAAAGCTGACATTTGGAAAGAAGAAAAAAAGCACAAATCTCATCATAATTGGTTTACAAGATATTCTGATTACTTTATCTGCAAACCTTTAAATCCCAGGGGGGAAAAAAAGGAAAGAGGAGAAAGAAATAGTACTGAAAATGAGTCCTGCTTAAAAGTAGCCACCAACCACACATGTGAGGTAAGACGATTAATTACCTAGTCAAGAGATTACTGAAGATCAGACTGATTCTGCAGTAACAACCATTCTTAAACACTGGATTACATAAAATAATCCACAATCATCCAATTTAATTACTTGTACTTTTTTCTCTTCAAGAATGTGACAACTTAGTTTGTAAATGGTCTATCTAATGAAGAATGTCAGGCATTGACATACATTAGTATTTATTGCTTGATGTTGTTCTACCCATTGTTACATGTTCTTTTTCTTCTATTCTAAAAGCCCACCTCACTGTTTTTATATTTTTGAAAAAGTCTGAAGACATAATGACCTTTAAAAAGTAAGTAAATCTGATAAAACTGGATTATCTCTTAATTAAACCACAGCTTTGAAACACCCTTTGTGATTCTATCAACAACTGATTGCAGATAATCTTGAGATAAAACAATCTTCTTTCCTTTTGATTGCTTTCCTTGATCCCTTATCTGAAAGCCATTATTAACATTATTTGCCTTCATTATCATCTGTCTGAGTATTTGGACTTAGTTTTTGTTATAGATGTATTCTCGTGTTTTCAATGGATTTTGCCACCAAAATTCAGGGCAAGGGGTTGGGCATCACTTCATTCTGTTTCTGCCATTCACCAAGAGTTTTCACACAAGTAGTGGCTCCACATCAGCCACGTGTTTTTTTTTTTCTTGTGTTAAACTTTTAGATAGGTTCCTGAAAATAGTCATATTTTGATGTCTCAGTTTCAAAGGTCTGCTATATAGGCCCAGTAGTCTCAGTATTCAGTGTGACAATATCCAAAGAGCTACTGTCAAGTAGCCAAAAGAGTAGTGGTGGGTTTTGGAAAGGACAGAACATGTTAAAGAAATGGGAACTGAAGTGAAATTTAACTTCACAGGACTATTTTATTTGCACTACTTAATTAATGGAAAACCACACAGAATGACTTAAAACCCCTGGAGATCAATATCATTCATATTACATTCTGTATGACCTCATTTTGGGAAACTGAGCATCTGCCATTGAATTTGCCTTGCTGGACATAAAGGTTTCTGTAATAGTTTAGAAAAACAAGACCTACTTAAGACCTCTTCTGAAGAGGCTTACACATTTATTAGTGCTCTGTTTCTCTTTCATCCCTATTAATCTCTGTAAGGGTTGTTCATAAAGGCCAACATTATCCTAATAAGTCTAATCTCTCCCTCTATATTCAATTAAAAAAGGCAGAGGGTGATTTAGAAGAGCTACATCAGGTCTGTGTTTCCCAATTAAATTATAGTAAGAGCCTAGTGAGTTTTATATCATCCTTTGTGAACACTCTTCTCAAAAATTTTCCCATGTAAAAATAATTGTGACAATTTCAGGCTGTTTCCTGTAAGCTATAAAATAATTACAACTGCCATTTGTCTTTATTTTCATACATTTCACGTTATTCAGAGACATATTAACACCAAAACAGCACTTGATTATTAGCGCACATACTGCAGAGCCAAATAAACAGTTTTATATTGAGTTGGAATGTACCGAGCTATAGCAAATCAAGGTCAAGACTAGTAAAGAGGAATAGATAGAAATTACAGATCTATGAGCAGCCATAGGTAGAAAGTAGCTGTGTTACAACTTTTCATTAAAACATAGGTGTCAAATTGGTGCAGGAATTTTCTTGATGGTAAAAGGAAATGGAAATTATGTTTACATTGATGCAGAATTTATAACACCTACATGTTGAAAGCTCCCATCTTTGAGAGGTCGCTGGACTTGAACATAAATATCTATATTAAGTAATTTGTTAAGATAAGAGCAATATTTGGCCCAATATCTTAAAAATCTCTGAACTATATCTGCATTCAGTTGCATTTCTAATTATTATTGCTAGGGAATAAAATAGAGAAATCATCATGTCTCAAACTGGATTTCTGCACAGAAATACCCCAGGATTTTGAGGACTGCTGAGAATAACTGAAATGCATAACAGTATTGTTAAGTAGATTTATTGGGCATTAAAAGCATCACGTCAGCACTGAAAATCAACCATTTTATGGTTCAATCAATTATGACCTATGAATGATATGAAGAAGGTTCCCAAGTTTTAAGAAAAAATTTTTGAATGGTATTTCCAAAACCAAGTTCATTGCTACCATAAAAGGATTTTTACAATTGTGTCTTCTTCTCATGCACATACACACTCTTATAATCACAATGAAATTACAAAGGGATCAGAATTTTCCAACTCCATAAACTGCCAGCTGAAACTAAGAAAATAACCTTAGATTTTTATACAGACTTTGTACCTATTTTAAGTAACAAACGCAAACTTACACCTGAAATACAATGGACCTGCCAGTTGGAGTATACAACACATCAGACTGGCAAATAGAAGTCATCTGCCAAACAAATAGGCAAAGTTATAAACATGACATGAATTCAAATAAGAATTCTCATTTTTTTCACATACACTTTTTTTTTTTTCCAGAGGCACTGCTGGTAATAAGCTAGAAATGAAAGCTAAATCATAAAATATTCATTATATCAAAGGAAAAGGGACCTCCTATATCCTGGGCATAAAAGAAGGGAAGGCATTATGCTTATCTCTCAAAAGCTATGTTTCCATGTGTGACAATAAATAATTTCATTTTGTGGTCAACTACATAAATTTGCAATTAAAAAGTTACATGGCCCTTCAAGAAAACACTAAATTGAAGTTTACCAGAGAACTGAGTTTTATGCCGGTGCTGGTTTACTCATGATTTTGATATGTATATTACTAAGTCTTCTAAAAAAGTATAAAATACAGAACATTATCAATGAACTTCTGGATACGCATCACTTAAGCTACTGTACACTAATCAAATACTCTCCAGTTTCATTTGTGTGTGTGTGTGTGTTGTAACACATACAGTTGGATCCTGTTGAAGGGTAAGCCAATAAACTCATTAGCTCCACCCAAGAAAATCATATATATCAGGACACTTTTCGATTATCCAGTGTAACTCTACCTGTGAAGGTGAGGTTTTCCTTTTTTCTTCTTCTTGTACAGAACATAAAATACTTTGCAGGGCTAGAATTTGCTCCTGGTTCCACTTTTCCTTATTTAGCGCTCTCAAACTATTGACTGGAATTTCAGACTGGGCTTTCTTCCAAATAACTCAGAGATACTTGAACACTGCTGTCTCTTCTAGTTAGCCTGTAAACTCCTTAGAGAAGCGACTGTATCTTACCTGTGTGTGAAAAGCACCAAACATACAATACCTAATGAGTAACAAACGATGGCATTTTCCCTTGTCTGTCACTTTGCATAGCGATATGCTGTCTTTCACCCTCCCTGTCTTGGGCTTGAGGAAGAAAGCCAATATAACCCAGAAACTGAAACAGGAGCATCTACAAGGTAATTAATATGAAGGTCTGTTTAGGTTCAAATTGTTACTCCATTAAGACGGTCCCAAACTGATGGCTGACATCTCTTTTTTCCCCCCCTGAAAGGAGAGTTACTTGGTTTGTAAAAGCACAGTTCAACACCACCAAAGTCAATGACAATACCATAATTTACTTCAGAAGGATGGAAATTGAACTCTGTGAGAGCAGCAGTTATCATGCTGCTTAGCTGTTCTTTTCTCAGCTCTCAAGAAAATGTTTCTCCTTCAAGGATTAAGAATGTGGGTGGATCATGTGAGTCTAGCGTCTCTACAAACTGTAAGGCTTTAAAAAGAAAAGAGACACAGTGAGCCACACATGGCTCACAGCTCAAAACAGATATCTGGAGATGTAATAATCTTAAAGTATTCACTCACTATGGCTCAGAAACTTATATCCAACACTGTTTCAATTTCATCTCAACATCTATGTATGTGTATACACGCACGACTGGTGTTCTACATGAAATATCTTACAGTATTATCATACTGTGAAGTTTCTCGTCTCAACAGCCACAACAAAGGAAGTTTCTGAGCAGTACCCAGACTGGTATTGGGAAAGGATGAGAAAGCATGCAAAAAACGGCATTTGCTCTATTTTTTAACTTCAGATGGTAAGTAAAGTAGGCTGTGCCATCTGCTGAACAATTTGCCTTCACGCTGTCTCGTCTGCCACTTGTTTAACATGTAATGTTATATGTCACTCTGACAGGAGTGCAACATTAACAGGGCCTAACAGGGTATGTCTCTCAATGGGATGACAGCCGATGTCGACTTTGCCTCTGAAATACTGCCAGTTTCATTTCTATCCTCCAGGCTCATTTCTCAAGATTATTAATGATTGTTTGAGACTGAGTTTGCAGCACGCTGAGTTTAGCTCCTGACAGTTACTCCCTGTCCTTCCAGAAGGGAGGCCTGTGGGTGTTACGACAATATCATTTTATTCTTTTAGTTCACATCTTTTTTTTTCTGTTTTTATCACACTCACTCTGTTATCCTCCCTGCCTTTTTATGTGATTTCTTTTTTTTTT
>VZZY01013244.1:0-19862 GCA_013400335.1 Eurystomus gularis | reverse complement strand
TTTAAAAGAATTTTTAAAAAATGTTCCTTTTTTTTACCTGTGACTAAACTGGATACAATTAGTGGCAGGACCAGCATTTGCAGCATTCTCATGAGTAGTTCTCCTGGAAATGAAAAGTACTTGACTTCCCGATAGCTCATCTTATACGGTCGGAGAGAAAATCCAAGGATTACACCTGAAGAGAGAGAAAAGATATCATGACTTACTCTTCTAAAGTAGTAGTAAAACCTGAACATGAACATTACAGTACTTACTTGACATATCTGATCGTAACATGCAGTTTTTATTGTGCCCCAGATTGCATTTCTGATTTGCTTTCTCAAATATCAACTACTATTATGAGTAGTCCTACTGAAGCCATTAAATTATTTTTCACTGTAACAGATCCGTAAGGTTATTTGTGCTATTTTTTAAAGTCTGGATTAATGTAAAAGTTATGTCTTGACTATTAGCAGAAAAGAAACAATCCCTGCTACTGCAGCCAAGTGCTTCGAATTCTGGGATTTTGGATAGAATCATATATGCAATGCACACATACTAGCTACCAGCCTTCAGAAGTCTTGTCTATGCCTGTTTACTCTGTAGGACCTGATCCTGTAGATGTGCTTCAGATTGGATGAGACAACCAGGACTGAAATATTTCAGAATCCCCTTTAGGTTAGGTCTTTACACAGCAAAACAGCATCAGGAGGTAAGCAGCTTTACACACACCTACCTTCAGAAACACAAGCACTTGCAAAGAAGCAGCTAATTGGGGTTGGAAGGTCTTACTGGATGATTAAATGGTGGGTTTCAATGCCTGAGAGAGTGGAGTAAGGGAGTGCCTGAATCCATTTATCTTGCTGGAAACAGGTAAATGGTGCTTGAGATATATTTACAAATGGAAGCCACAGATGGGCTGACATGTGACAACCTAAACTTCTCAGCTAGAACTCGTAGATTTTGTTCTGTACTTGGCACAGATTGTGGGTTTTTTTTTTTCCTTATTTGGTTAATTAACATAACTAATTATGATTTAATGAATGTTAAATGGCTTGGTGCCACTCTGATGTAGATCTCCTAAATCCAGTCTGGCAACACATGGCTTTATCTGGAGCACCTTAACCATACAGATGGTGAAACTCAACCATCCCTCCTTCCCACTCCCGACTCCATATTCTTCCCCACTGTCTACTACTGGCATTTGTGCTAATTGTGGCCGTACAGAAGGTTGGATCAGAGTACTGATCCTCTTGGAAAAATAGTTTATTTTTCTGGGTTAATTTTCAGCTAGGTCAGTTCCCTAAGGTAATTTGTTTGTATGGCTACACAAGTGTTTACATCTTCACAAGGGAATAAGTAGAAATGTGCCTTGGAGAAGAATGGGACTGCTCTTTTTGGCAGATAGGCAGACTTAGGTTTCCTAAAACTTTTCAGGAAACTGCATCCACAGTGATGTTGGCAGCAGAACATTCAAGCTCACATCTAGATCATGTTAGAACTGGGGTGTATGTCCTGAAAATGGTGTAACATTAGGAGTTCTGGAAAGTCCTAGTTCCAATTCTTAATCACTTTGTGGGTTAGCTTTTAGATTTGTACATCCATATAGCAGATAATATATTCATGCCAAATTTTACTAGCTAAAATATGCTGGTTTGCCTCCTACACTAGCTTATTGCCATCTGCTGATGATGTGAAACTCGGAGGAGTGGCTGACACACCAGGAGGTTGTGCTTCCATTCAGCAAGACCTGGACAGGCTGGAGAGCTGGGCACAGAGGAAATTCATTAAGTTCTATAAGGACAAGTTCTATAAGGACCTCCCCTGCACCTAGGAAGGAATAACCCCTACATGCACTGGTACAAGTTACGGGTTGACCTGCTAGAAAGCAGCTCCACAGAGAAGGATCTGGGAGTCCTGGTGGACAATAAGTTAACCATGAGCCAGCAATGTGTCCTTGTGGCCAAGAAGTCCAATGGTATCCTGGGGTGCATTAAGAAGAGTGTGGCCAGCAGGTCGAGGAAAGCTGTCCTCCCTCTCTACGCTGCCCTGGTTAGGCCACATCTGGAGTACTGCATCCAGTTGTGGGCTCCCCAGTTCAGGAGGGACAAGGAGCTACTGGAGAGAGTCCAACTGGAGGGCTCNGAGGAAAGGCTGAGAGACCTGGTTCTGTTTAGCCTGGAGAAGAGAAGGCTGAAAGGTCATCTTATCAATGTTTATAAATATCTGAAGGGCAAGTGTCAAGAAGATGAGGCCTGTCTCTTTTCAGTGGTGCCTAGTGATAGGACAAGAGGCGAATGGGCACAAAGTAGAACTCAGGAAGTTCCACCTCAACATGAGGAGAAACTTCCTGACTGTGTGGGTGACAGAGCCCTGGAACAGGCTGCCCAGAGAGGTTGTGGAGTCTCCTTTTATGGAGACTTTCAGAACCTTCCTGGACAAGTTTCTATGTGACCTTCCCTAGACAAACCCGCTTTGGCAGGGGAGTTGGACCATTCTGCAATTCTGTGAAAGAGCTATAGCTCTCACGTTAGTGAGCCTTGTCTGTCGGATCATGCTGTTAGGGATTTCAGTAGATTGCTTACATTAGAGGAGTCCGGAAATGTCTTCTGTGGGACAGAAAATGTCAGTGTTACAGGATAGGAGAAAAGTGATCAGAGTGCAATTGGAACCAAGCATGGAGTTTGCACTGTGGAAGAGAGTCGTGGGATTAGAAGGCATTTGTTTTAGTCTGATTCATGTTCTATAAACTTGGGTGAGAAGTGAATTTACACAAATTATTTTCCTAGGTAAAAGTAGATCATAAAATGCATAGTAGAAGGGCCTCTAAATGACCCGCCTGAGTTTTCTCTTCTTTTCAATAAAGTTTTAAATTCCACTGCAATATTACTCATTATTTTCTTTTTATATGGGAAACACATTTCTCAGATATAAAGAATCCATCTGAACCCTTTGTTTCTGCACTTAATGAGCACTACATTTTGACAACTGGATAACAAGCAAATAGAGCTAGACTAGTTTCTTACTTAGGCCACAGTCCTGCAATTAGTTCCACATGAATTAATCTCCGCACTAGTACAAAGCCTCACTGAAGTTAGTAAGGGTTTCTGAAGCTGCTGTAAGAACTAGTCCTTACACTATATTATAAGGGCTTGATTATCTGGTCCACTACAGTCCAAGCAGCACAAAGTGGCCTAAGAGAGAATCCAGGCCTCAGTATGGCTGTTTGAATGAATATTATTGGTACTGAGAGTAAGCTTCTAAAGTAAGCCTGTTGAGCCAAAAATTATTATGCTTTTTTTTTTTGTCCTAAAGTGCTCTGTCCATAATTACAGGGTTGCCCAGCACTGCAGTTTACAAAAAGAATTTCTGCGATGTGGAAAAAATGTGCCCTGGTAGTGTATTCTGGTGAACTGGGTCAGCACCCAAGAGTTACTAATTATTCGGCCTTAATCTTGGCACTGCTATTCATTTATATGCAGTTATGCCTAAGCTATAAGAACCTTTCATTGACTCAGCTTCCCCACTCATAAAATAGGTATCCTAGTAGTTGCTTCATGGATGTTTCTGAAAATTAATTGTGTCCACATAGTGATCTTAGCAGTGCAAGAAGGTATTTAAGCAAATTATTTTCTCATTGTAGTGTGTGATAATGAAAGCAGAACAGCATGGTTTTACTAGTCTCGATTTTAGGATATATGGAGATGAATCTTCATTTTCCATTCTGAGTTTAAATACCTAGATATGAGGTATAACACCCTGTCCGACAAAGTTTTATTAACAAAATTATAAGCCTGAAACAGAACAATCAAACTTGGCAAGGTAGCTTTGATTTCTTTGAATACACATATCAGAACTGATATCCACAGGTTTTAAATAGTGAGATAACAGCATATAATGGTGAATTAAAGAGACAAAATGGCAAAGTATCAAAATAAAATCCAGAAGTGAGACCTGGTGGGAGGTGCTAAACTGTTGGAAAGTGTATAGTATTTCAACAACCATCCACATCTTTGTGTGTGGTAACAGTTGTGCTTAGCACCCTCCACGATCAATACTGAGAAGATTAAATACTAGAGCAGGCCCTTCTCAGGAAAAGTTTCAAGTTTCTGATTAATTCTGAAAGTTGTAATGAAACAAAGCCTTGTGTGAAACAAGCTCCCACAACCTGTTGTGCAGGTTTCTGTCTACCCTTTGTAACAGAAAAGAACAACTAATCAACACTATCAGACCCTGACTTCTCAAATAGTGAATGCGGTACCATTTCTGCACTGCAGGGAAGAGTAGTTTTCTTAATAGAACTTCTTGGGTTTTTTCTGGACAAAAGTCAGTAGTGCTTATTTAAGTTAAGGAGTGAACTCTGTGTATAACAGAACCATATTGCTGAATAATTTAAACAGTTCATAATGAAGAAGCAAATCAGAGTTATAAAAATATTTTTGAGGTGTTCTTGTCAGTGATAGAGTCAAATCTATGGAAAACTTGATTTGCACATAATCCTTTTTACTGTATTTTTATACCGATGCAGATGTTCAAAATAAAATTCAGTCTGAACGAATACAGTAAAGAGCAGATTTCAAACTTGAAAGGAGCAGAAGGTGAAAATATTTCGGACCATGATGGGAATGGGACAGAAATGGCAAAAATGGCAGATCTGATTTGGGATTGCTTATTT
Organism: Eurystomus gularis; assembly: GCA_013400335.1. Taxonomy (NCBI): domain Eukaryota; kingdom Metazoa; phylum Chordata; class Aves; order Coraciiformes; family Coraciidae; genus Eurystomus; species Eurystomus gularis. The sequence goes on along the minus strand of VZZY01013244.1, from coordinate 15,208 downwards.
CTAAGTCGGAAAGACATTGATGAATGTCCTAGAGTTTTCACTTCAAGATGCTGCGGTACTAGAAGGGAAACAATAAAATCTTTATGTCAGGATTTAAAAACTATGAGTGTACCTGCTATTTTTAAGAAACATACTTCTAGATAAGTTTCTAAATGTCAGAGAGATTAACATCAAAGTGTGCTGAAGTGAGCATTAAACTCAGGGTCTGAAGTAGCAAGACAAAAATTAATAATTTTGCAATACTCAGTTTTTTAGGAATAGATTTTGTTACGGAGATAGTTGTTCATCTTCGTTATTGTTTGGTTTTGTTTTGTTTCTACACTGTAGTCATCTACCGGAGTATCATCAATTTACATATAATTTCCTAAATTGAATTTGAAAATGAACTTTAAAATCCTCCATGTAGAAAATTAAGTTCTTAGTTGTATTACAAAATGCCTTGGTCTCACAATGGTAGAGAGCAGTTTCGCATGATTCTTTGTGTTGCATAAATGAAATAAGTTGCATACCTGCACATGGGCTTAAAGCATCACAACATTAAAGAAAACAAACAAACAACAAAACCAAGACCACCCAAACAAAAAAAACAAAACTAACCAAAACAAAACAAGAAATCCAAAGCCCTATAGCTCTTAGAATATGAGAAACGGGTCTTTACCCATATCTAAACGCTCCTTCAACAACTTTAAGGAAGCTTAAGTCTGTGCTCCTCCTTGGCCTACTTAGAAGAGTTAGATATAAAAATTTCAGTATAGAAGGAGGATTGTTTTCTTCACTACTTCAAATAATTCATCATTATAAGAGAATAAGGAAGCTCCTAATTGGCATGATGTTTTTATGTTAACAATAGCAACAGTTTTATAAGTGTTAAGCAGTTAAGTAAGTGAAGTCACAGTTATTAAAATTAATCCTTATGAGCTTCTGTTCTCTATCTTATTTCAGAAACACATAGGAATTAAGACCATACCAGTATTTGGAGTTATTATTTTTTAACTTTAATGTACTTTCATGCAGAAAGTAGAAAATCTAGCAGTTTTACTTTTTAATTGACCAAAAATCACTCAAACATATTTCAAGAGGAAATGACTAGGTGTCATACTGACATTAAAGTGCAGAGCTTCCCTTTCTGTATTCACACTTGCCAGTTCAAACAGAACACACCAGTAAGAGTGACATATACTTTGGCTTTTTAACAGTAAATCTCAAAAATACTGTTAAATAAGGTCTATATCAACATCTTTTCCTTAATAGCTGACATGCAGACGTACTTTTTCTCTTCCAGCAGGAAACAGAAGACTTCATAACTGGAAAAGAATACCTTAAACTGGGTAGAACAGTGCACTGAAGTTACAGTGGTTAACAGCGCTCTTCCAGAAAACCTTGTAACCAGCAAGCAAATAACATTTTGTTCTATAACAGAAATTGGGCCTGAGCCAGTGAGAGACCAGTTTAATGGGACATTGTATATTTTTGTTAGCTGTACAGCCATTTCATTCTTATGTTTCTGCCGAGCTCTGGAATGAATGTTTTTGTTCTTCGGGTCATTTGTTTCTGCTTAATTTACCATTTTGTTCTGACACCTTTTCTTCTAACAACCAGCTTCAGATAAGGCTGTAACTGTATTTACTTGAGACAAACAGGTAAATAACTTCTCTAGTGATAAGAATACTTCAAGTTGCCGACAAAATCACAATAGTTCTTAATCTCTCTTTTGTTTGCCGCAAGAACCATAGACTCACCCATTCACTTGCATGCTTTTGATTTTAATCTTTTTTTTCATGGTTTTATATTGAACATTTCCCCACCCCCAGCCCCTTGTATATCACCCACTCCTTACTTTCTGGTTTTCCTTAGGCATTTAGGGAGGTATGCTCCCTTTGAAATCATTTTGTTGCACCTAAATACTAGGCACATAACCTAAATATTCAATAGCTAAATAATGCAGCAGTCTTTTGGGGTGATTTTTTGTTACTTTTACTATTTTTTTTCTTAAATGTTAGCTCTTATTATGCTAGCTATTGTTTAGTAGCTACTTAGTTACATTTTTAATCCATTTAATATAGAACTGCATCAGAGTTACTGCTCTTAATCATTTGAGAACTACCTCTTGTATGATACAGTCACCAGTGCTGCCTATCATCAGCTGTAAGGTTATGACCTTCTTTAAAGAGCCTTCACACAAAGTTGATTTGATGGGATAACCTAAAAAGCAATTTATGAATTTTCATTCCAAAAAAGGAGAAATGTCCTTAATTCAGGAGGGACAGTTACAGGCTGTTTTGTCTAATTCCTGCAATAGGCAAATAACTAAGTTTAAAAAATGGCATGTATGGCATCAAACCGAGGGGAATAATGTGGTGGAGAACACCAAATTGCTACAGCCTGGAAGAGACTACAATTTAAGCTGATCTTTTTTATAGAATAGAACAGAACAGAACAGAACAGAATAGAATAGAATAGAATAAAATAGAGTAGGATAGGATAGGATAGGATAGGATAGGATAGGATAGAATAGAATAGAATAGAATAGAATAGAATAGAATAGAATAGAATAGAATATTTCAGTTGGGAGGGACCTGCAGTGATCATCTAGTCCAACTGCCTGACCTCTTCAGGGCTGACCAAAAGTTAAAGCATGTTATTAAGGGCATTGTCCAAATGCCTCTTAACCACTGACAAGCTCGGGAAATCAACCACCTCTCTAGGAAGTCTGTTCCAGTGTTTGTCCACCCTCTTGGTAAAGAAATGCTTCCTAATGTCCAGCCTAAACCTCCCCTGATGCAGCTTTGAACCATTTGCATGCATCTTGTCACTAGATCCCAGGGAGAAGAGATCAGCACCTCCTTCTCCACTCCCCCTCCTCAGGAAACGTAGAGAAGAGTGAGGTCACCCCTCAGCCTTCTTTTCTCCAAACTAGACAAACTTGAAGTCCTTACTTCAATGCACTTGTACTTGTCAGATACTTAGATGAGCTCATGTGGGTGCTAAACCAAGCACTGAGCATTTTTCACTTGGTTAGCTTTCTGCCAGATTGGTTGCCTGAACAGGTTTACTGCTGTGTAGTAAACAAAGCATTTGGGGCTGGAAATACGTAGCCATGGACAGAGGTAGGACTGGCTTAATCAATCACAGAAACACCCTTAGGCAACCTTATCAGTTACTCTTCTTATGACAATCCAGAATTGGAGCTAATAGGTAGTTTAAAATTCCTTTAATTTTCCTCTTCTGAGGCTGAATTTAGGGCAAAGGTTTTCCACATGCACTTGCTTCTCAGTTCTAGATTTGAAGAAGACCAAGTACCAATTTGCTTAATAAGCTAGCTGTTATTCCTCTAAAGCCCTCATTTGACAGAGATCCAGTGGAGAATCTCACATGCATAGGTGTACATATATTTCTATGATATGTTCCTTCCCTTTTAACTGGATGTTGCTAGTGAAGTAGCGAACTTAAGGACCTGTGCTCCAAGTAGCTCTTAAAGGTGGCTATACTGGAGTGGGATATTGGTTAATTTCGACAAAACCAGCTACCTCTCCTTTGTTTGAGAGATATCACAACGGGAGTGATGGAGGAAGTACTGTAAAAGAGCTAGATGTCTTAGATGTGATTGGTACCAATTATATGATATATACTGCTATGGGATGGCTCTAGCAGCAAAATGATACCTTACAATTTGTTGACAACTGTATTGGAAAGAATGAACTACCTGGCTTATCTGTATATATAAAAAATACCTACTTTAGTCAGGATGCACTATGCTTTTTGTGCACTAATGGACTACTTGTGGTAGTTCTAGATGGCACATACTGATTCGTGGCAGGTCTGACACTTGCTGGGAGTGCTGAAGTCATTGCCCACATGCTACAGAGTCTGCTGTGCACGCATACGTACACTCTGGGGCTCTTTGGGACTTCCAGACATCAAGCAATTTAGCTGAAACTCCTGCCCCAGTTAAGCTGTGAAAGGTCAGAAAACACCAGGCAAAAAAACAACCAATTCCACCCGAGGCTGTAAAAAGGGACACACCCAGAGAAAAGAAAATGTTTGATGAAGATGTCAAAGACTTACATTGATGTCAAATTATTCCCTGCATCAGAAGAGATGTCAATGTGTTACCTTTGCTCACGATTCTCTCAGCTATATGGAAGAGAGACAGAGCTGCAGTCACTGTGCACCAGGAACACCTGCCTCATGAACCTTATGATTTTCTTTATTCAGTAAGAGCTATTACCTTCCAAAAAAATCATGCCAGACTTCTAACATCACTATTCAGCCATAATTTGCAAAGATCCAGAGGCATTTTACAAGATTCATGTATTTTATGGGCACTTAAAGCTATATTAACATAGATACAAAGACACTTAATTCTCAGCTCAAAATTAAGACACGCAAAATGTTTGCCTAACTCTGAAGGTGCCTGAACTCCTGGAACACCTTTATAGCTATGGCTGGGCACTTGCACGTTGTCTTTACTTGCAGACACAGCAGTTCCTCCTTGGATTTTGTGGACGGAAAACATACAATTGGAATGGAGAATCTGAAGCTGTGAGGAAGAACTGATGCAACCAAGGAATGAGTAAAATCACTGTTTTATGAAGAACTGCCTAAACTGGGATACTTTTTATACCAAATATGAGGATATTACAGTTATGTTCTGAGTTTTGTTAAAAAGTTTTTTAAAAAATCACTGAAGTCTGTTCTTTGCCACTTTTTGGCTGCAGTGTTACATTCATACATTTTTTCTCTTTTGTCACTAGTTATTTGGTTTATTTGGCCTTCTTCCCCATTTAGGAGGTAATTTTCTTCCTTTGAGAACATGTCCAAATGGTTGTTCTCTTTTTATCAAACTCCTGCTTCTCTGATTGACTTAATTCTTTTTCTTAATTTTTTTACTTGTTTTCCTTGACCTGTTTCTGTATTTATTTCTCATCTTTGATTTCTCTTTCGGTGTTATTTATAAAATAAGCAATTGCAGGAGATTTCTGGAGGATTTGGAAGAGTTTTCACTGCTGACACTAAAGCAGACTATTTCCTGTGGATAAGGGACATTATTCCTGATTTCATCCTCAGACAAACGACTTTTGTTGAAAGACAAACACTCCTAGTTTATGTACTCTTACTAGTCTCTGACCTATAGAAAAATACTTTTGATGCAAAAATTCACAAAAAAAATTCCATCAAAATTCAGGAATTCTCTATTACTATGCATGTAGAAAAGATCAGGCATTTACAATATATGCCAGATTATATTTTGTGAAGTGTTATTTAGAACTGTGGTACTACTCGTTGCTTTCCAAAGTTTACTTTAACTTTTATAACTGTTCCTTTCATGCCTGGCTTTACTTTGCTGCTTCACCCTCTTGACTAATGTTGTTGTTTTTACTACCATAAAGTAGAGTTCCCAACAGGTAAGAAAGCTGCTCTCTTAAAGCTTACCTAGTTCCTTTCTTGCTTTTACATTTCTTTCTTTCCTATTTTTCATCACTTGGAAGTTGACACAGTTCTTAACAGCAACAAATTCTGGTTTTCTCTACTACAGATTCAGCTGCTCATCTGGTACTATTTTGTCTTTTTTACAGTATAGTAACACTGAAGAATTGCAGTCAATGAGACTGAGATCCTTCAAAGACAAGAATTTTCTTCAGAAATGCTCAGAAAATAGCCTTCTACTCTGAAGAACTTCTGTTATAGCTTAATGGAGAGCCCCAGGTTAGACCTTGGTAGATGTCTTTGGTTTTTTTTAATTCCACCTTAGACATACACTGCAAAACAGGTCATTGTAGGCTTGGCTTCCTTTATATGCAGTTTTACACCACCATTTGTGGGACGTTCATATTATGCATTCACATCTTATGGATCTTGCCCAACTTTTCATTCCTACAAAACCACCTGTTAATTTAGCCTAGTGCTGATAGTTTAAATTTGCCACTGAGGATAAAGTTTTTTGTTGAATCAAGATATGCTTATGCCAGAACTGTTTGGGTCATGGAACATAACTCACGTGGCAGACTTTGATAAGAGATTTTGAAGAATCTTTTTTATCCAGTATTTTGCTGACACTTACAAGCAACCTGGACAGACTAAGAGGAAGCATTTAACGTTATAGAAAAAAGACTTTTGCCATATCAGGTGTAAGCATTACCAAAATCCTTTATTTATGTTTGATTTATCATTCAGTGAACTCTTTAGATAAGGAAATCAGGTTCATAACTGAAATTCATGGAATCAATTAATGGAATCATGTTGCTATCTTCTTCAAAAGATAGCTAGGATGCTTTCAGTCCCTAGCCGTTCAATTTTGTTACTTGAGCCACTTTATGTGTAAGAAGCTCAATATGACTATGTAACTATTCATAACTAGAACCTTTCATCTATTTAGTTTCCTAGTCAACAGTCTCTTTCAACACTTGAATTTCTGAAAGCATATTATTTCAGTTAATTAAAAAGAGGTCTCATGCCTAACTTCTTGGGAGTTAACTCAACTGAAGGATATGTTGTAGCATAAAGGACTAATTTAGATATAGCCTCCATATAAGTTATGGAACCTCTCTTCCACAGTATTATTAAGAATGGCAGGATTTCCCTATCTTAAAGGTCAGAAAAATGGCAAAGGAAAACTGGCACCTGGAACAGTACTTAATTACATAGTAAGTACCTGAGTCCAAATTGTGACCTCCAAAGTCCCTCTAGATAAGAAAGCTTAGTTCTGGAAATCTATAAAGTTAATGCATGCTTCTCCATTTGTTTTGGAAGACCTCTCATTTCTCATCATTCTGCTTGTGTTTTTCTCAGAATTGCCATGAGTTGCTGTCTATTTGCCTAATTCCAGGCTAAGCCCTGGAGATCTAGAAACTGAACACAACTGACATGTATGCAGAGAATCTCCTGGATTTGGGATGCCCTGTGTTCCTGCTTTTGATCAAAGGATTACTTCAAAGCCTGAGGCTCCCTGTGTGATTTAGCCATTAAGTTAAAACATCATGCCTCCTTCTGCTCTCTTGGCTTATGTATTTGCCTTTAGAAGTCTTGCATTTCCTTCTATCTGATAACACAACTTTGAAAGGAATGGGGGAATTGCATCCTCCTGTAACTTGCCTTTTGAAAGGAAAAGACTAAGCCAATTCCTCAAGCTGACACCATTCGCAAGGTGAGAGTGCTTGTGCTTCTAGATCTTGACTAGATGAAAATATCTGGCATGGTCGTGGCTCACTCAGAAAGGAGTGGGAATAGGAATGCAAACCTGTTTTTAGTTAGTTTGTTTGTTTGCTTGTTTTCCCTCTGGCAAATGTTAGGCAGTTGTATGCTTAGCTTGTGGACTTGTAGGATCACCCATTTGAGTCTCCTAGCTCTCACTCATGCATTAAAATATAGCTAGCTCTGAGACTTGGATTCTATATGCAGCTTCCTTTACTTCTATTTTAGGCTTTGAAGGACCAGATTATACATGTTTAATGTATGCATTCCCAAGTCAAAAGACAGCAAAATACATGCAGTAGACTTATTTGTCAAGTGCCTTTGGTTAGTAGTCCCAGGAATTCCCTTATTAATGGTCGTGCTATACAAAGGCAGTTTCATTATTTTTTAATTAGTCCTTGTTAATGGTAAAACCAGAGCATTTACTAGAGTCCGTTTGAGGGACCAGCTTCTGTTTTAGTGAAAATAATGCTTAACAATTAAGCCTCATCTTTTGCAGACTTTTTTGAATAAATGAATTTTCTGTTATGCTAAGTTATGGTATGTGGTGAAAACCAAGCACACACTTTGTAACTGTCAAGCTGATTTTCACTTACGATCTTCTATTCATGCCAGTAGAAAATACATACGCATGTCAAATGTCAAGCAGAAAAATGATTTCTTCAGTGTAAAGAACTGAACAAGAATTCAAAAGGTGAATGTAACTGCTGCTAAGAGAAAGGGCATGGGAGAACAACCACAAAATATGAGTAACATTAACACTCTGTAATCCTCCTGATTCTCCTATTATCCTTCAGGTTTTCTTTCCCTCTTTTCCTGCTTTTAATGGTTCTCCTTTTCACCATTGTACATTTCACTAGACCTGTTATTTTCCTCTTTTGTTAAAAAATGTCTTATAGAATCTATCAGCAAAATAAATTTATTTTGTATGGATTTTAAAAAGTTACACACCCTGTGGTTTTATCCTGTTGTTTAAAAGTACAGTGTCAGTACAACTTCAAGTCTGATGGGTTAGCATAATAAACGGAATAATGCAGCTCTTAGTAAAATTTCTGTGGAATAATTTCTATTTTTTCTCTCCCTGTTTTCCATAGTTTCTTCTCCAACTCATACTGTCTAATTTTGTTGTATCAATGACTAATTTAAGGAGCCTACTTGTTTTCTAATATACATTGTAGACACCATAGGATATCCTATGAATAACATACTTGTTCATAGTTGGAGAAACGGGCATGGAAGGAAGAAATCTCTTAGCTCCTTACTGTTTCTTTTGTAGTACAAAATTACCACAATGCAGTACAAATTATCACAATGCCCACATTTTTATCTTACTTTTTAGCAGCTGTATCAATATTTAGAGGATCTAATTTATTTCTCTCTTTAATATTGGATTTATTTATATAGTTTTTCAAGCGCATTTTATCTTGTTTCCCCAAAAAAAGATAAGTACGTCATAAAAATATTTTTTTCACTGGTATGGTAAAATTCTCTGGAAACTTTTAGATTCCTAGTTATTTCAGGAATTTGTGTGAGAAATTTAAGCCACATGAATGAAAGTTTCAGGAATTCATAACCAACAGAAACATGCTGTCTTCTGATACACCTTCATTGTGTCTAACTCAAAAGCATTCCAGTGCAGATGACAACTCATTCTGGCTTTACAATAGCTAGGGTGCCAAAAAGGATCTAACACATTGAACATTTACTCAGCATACAAATTGCTGGCACCTTGCTTATGTTTTTGTACTGCTTTATAGTCACCATAGTGACTACAGTGCATGCCTACTGAAAAGTGGAAAGGACTGGAAAGCCCTGATGCTAGTTCATTTGATGCTGAAATGTCTTCTTAGTTCCCTTTGATGCGCAACACAATTTTTTTTTAATAGTCTCTGAGATGGCCAATGTTTCTGTTGTAACATATGTTTTGGTAGCATGATTGCTGTATTCTACTGGCATTCAGGGAATTTTCTTGTAAAATCTCTGAGAAGCCACAAAAACATCCTAAATGTCTCATGCCATTACTGTCCTGCATTCCACCCATGATAGCCTTGAAATCTGCTTTGTAAGAAGTGGTGTTACATAAATAAACTTAAATTTAATTTCTAGAGATAATTTTGAGGATCTCACTTTCCTTTTCACAAGCTGGATGAAGAGTGCAGTGAAAGTGTGTTTCTCTGGATTGTTTTATGACCACTCAGACACACTATTATTGAGCAGCAATTTGCAAGTCCAACGATTAGACAATTTAGAGCAAATAAGAAGTTAGTGAGCACATTTTATGTGTGCATACATGCAGCACTACTGTCTCCAGAAAGCACAATTGTGATTCACAAAGCAGCCACGTTTATTGTTGTTACTCTGTGTCATGTATGGCAGTCCAACAACCAGTGCTGTTTCATTTCAGTAACACCACAGTGTACAGTAAGAAAAGATTGTGGTATAATACTATAATAATATATATATATTATTGTGTAAGAACATAATTTTATTTTGCAAGTAACTGCCAAAATAACGTACTGTTCAGATTTCACAGTCTGACATTTGTTATGGGCTACTTAATAGCAGAATTAAAGTTCTTTTTTATTTCTGTACATTTTCTCCCCTTTGAAAAGGATCACATCTTTAGAATTTTTAAGTGTTCTCTGGATCATACAGTGTCTGTTTATGCTTTTCCCCCCCAAATTATAACTATTTCTTAACTTCAAAAAGAATTAAGATTTTTCTTCACAATTTTTTTCAGAATATTACTCAGGAATGTTCTGTCATTCAGTGAGAAAGAAGTTGTGCTGGGCAGGTTCTGTAGGAGAGCACTGGGACAAAGTCAGCCTCTGATGTCAGCATAAATAGGATTACTTTCTCCTTAGCTGTCTCCAAACTGTCTTGATTTTCTTATACATATATAATAATCTTTTGACCACTATCACATTTCTCTCTTTATGTTTTAACATATTCTCTCACCTAGGACTTGCCTCCCACAGCTGTTTCTCCTATAGTGATGGATCTTTTCTTTGTTCTCATGCAAATTTTACCAAGGCTGCCTTAGGCCCTGTTATCTGTTCATTGTCAGTGTGTAGTGGGGTCAAAGATCCTTCTCTGGATATGTCACCCTCAGTCTTCAGTGGCTACAGAGGATCTGCCAGCAGAAGAAAATGTATCACTTTAACACACAGGGGACTGTCTTTTTTGTGGGCTTTATCCAGGAGTCTGTCTACCTGGTTATTACAGACTTGCACCTCTTAGGACTCATTTTAAAGTATTGTTCAGACCAGGAATGTGTTGAAATAGGAGAATCGGTTACTCTGCACAGTTTTTCACTCTTCAGATATTTTAGAATTCTTGTGGGATTTTTGCCTTCTGTATTATGAAGGATCATCTATTACTTCTATTTAGCTCTGTATTTTTCAGGGGCTTAGGGACATTGGCAATGCCATCATCTCTCCTATCTTCTTCCCGTGCTTTTAACTCATTTCTTTTATAAAGAAGTCGGAAAGGTTTGGAATCTTATGTATGGTGCATGCTGGTGTAGAACAGATGTTGTATGGGCCTGTCTATATTTCACATCTATTGTGAGATTGCCAGCAATACAGAAGACTGAGTTCAACGACACAGCAGGTCCTGCACTCCCTTTGATGGACAGGTAGCCAGAGAACACAACTGGATCCATCTCTGTCCCTGTCCCAGTGGACAACTGCAGCATACAACTTTGGCAGTGTACAGTTTATTTAAGCTAACAATTTGGAGCTATAATGGCTTCATAACTATGCAGAAATTGCTTCTTGAACTTCCTCCACAACCTCCCTCCGCTTCACAGAGCCCTTCAATTAAAAGAGTATTTCTCTGTGACCGGCTTCTCAGGATCTCTGCTGAGCAGCTCTGTGTGTCTCAATCTTTCCTTCAGTACAAGTTCAGAATCCACAGGAGATTCTTTGGGATTTAGGAGTCCTGCCAGAGTAAAGTCTGGGCTCCTGTGGCATTTCTGGAAAATGGGAGGTAGGTAGCAGAGAACCAACACAGTCTGTTGAAGGAAGGGTATCTGAAAGGAAGGCATTTTGGGGACAGGATGATGGAGCTAAGTAGCGTGGGAGAGAGGGCACTGCCTGAAATTTTGCCAGTAATTTGGCTAGCACTTCAAAGTTTGTAAGACTTCCTGCAGATTTTCCATGAGCCACCATGACCCCTAGCCTACCTTAAATTGCTCCTGGTCATTGTGACATTCTGAATTTACCAGTGGTCAGCTTCCCAAATTCCCCTCACATAATTGTTCTCATCTACTGGCTCTTGCCAAGATCTACTGCAGAAAACTAATTGAATATTTCTAGGTATACCAGAAAAATCTGAAAGTCTGCATCATAACTCACTGACCATGCTTTTCTCAAAGGTTCTCAAAGGGCGTGAAAGCAGTTTAAATTTCAGTAAAAATAGCAACAATAATGATAATGATAATGATGATATACTAGACAGATTTTACCTATGCAGAATGTGAAGTCAGAAGGACCTTTAATGAGGTTTTGGAAAATGGAGAACAGTGCTAAGTACTTCTCAGCATGAATTATAAATTCTCAAATCTTCACCATTAGGTTTTTAAAGATTAATTGGTTTTCTGTTGTAGTGGCTAGTGAATTCAGTTTAGAATTCAGTTCACAATAGGAGTAACAGCAGAAGTTAGGGTAAATGCGTGTTTCTCCTTATCATGTGAATGCCAGAAAATCTCTACTGTCTGCAGAGCATCAGTAAGCAACACAAACATATGCATGTTGCAACTACCCACTTCATAAAAATGTGCATGTTTCCACAGACACAAACTCAAATGCCTGTTATAAACTACAGTCCTGAAACTGCGCTGGGACGTATGACTGTCCACTTAACCCCTGCTCAGCAAAATATCAGAAATGCTCTTGACAGAAGAGGTCTGAAAGAAATGTTTCTGAAGAAATGTTGCTCTCTTTAAAGCTAAATTTCGCTTTTCCAGAGTTTAGTCTTTGTGAAAATTGCTGGACTGACAGCCCCCAAAACTGATGTCATCTGTCTGTTTAGATTACAAAGAGCATTAAGCATCATTTCGTGCAAATGATTGAACGCTGGCCTGAGTATAGTTTGGTTTCCACCTGTACTCACATCCAAGCATCTCTGATGCGAAAGCCAGTGGTGCTAATTGGTGGATTAATTTTGCAATGTTGATTACTTTCTACCAGGAAAGGGATCAAGCCCACCATCTGATTTTCCACAGATTGCCAAACAACTGAGAGATGGTAACAATTTAGTCCTTGCCAAACTAGACAGATGGAATTAAACCATTGAGTATTATCCAACCTTTTTTTGGCCAACTGTTCCCTACTTCTGAGTATTTCCATAACAGCAAAAAATTGTCCCCAAACCCCAAATCTTACCTTTATATGAGCTACCAACTGTGAAATTGTTTTTCTATTCATATTCATATAGTGTGAAATTACACCACAAATAACAAGTATGAAAAAATTTTTTAAGTATTCTATCATAGTAATGAGATGACATTTTTCCAGATATTACACCATATGTGTCTGTAGGTTCATGAGCAGAACTGGAGCAGCTGGGTCACCCAAGATTGCACATTTTCATTAGTTCTCCAACTTGTGCTCCAGCCTTACTGGTACTCTGCCATAGTTGTAGGTGGTAGTGGAGCTGTGGGCAGATGTTTGTTGCTAATGTCATCTAAAGCTAATTGGAACATGCAATAACAGTAAAAACACCTGTCCAGCCTACATTTCTGTTCCCACATTGCCAAAGTTATGGGAGTCACACTGGAGCTAGATGACAGTGAAAAAATTGTGTGAGCAATTTGTCTTGGGCAATGTGACAGGTGACAATCCAAGAACTGCATTCCTTTGAGGTTGGACGGTGATTCAAAACCTGCTTAATTTGTTCTGCCTTTCCTGACCATTGTAGATAAAATGCCTAAATCATATTCATCGGGTTTTTGCATTGAACAAATTATTATGTAAGAATTAAAAGCACTTGTGATCAAATACTGTTGATAATATGAAAGACTGACATTTCTGTTTAGCAACAAAGTATTTTATCAGTATGCAAATTAATATAAATGTCTCCCAGAAAAAGACCATCAAACCTGAAATTAATTTAAAATAATCCTGTAAATGTGGTATCAAGAAACAATAATGGTAAAGCCTTAAAATTTTAATTCCTAAAAAAGCTGTAGAAACAGAGCAAGCAGATTTTATACAGAACAGAATTATCAAGGACATTAGGGCCTACATAGGTGTAGGATATACACCTTTCAAGTGCTAACATGAGGGTTTTCATGAGCAGATTCACAATCTTATATTTTAAACTAATTACAAAGTCAAAATGAAAGTAGTATAGTAAAGCCATAATGTTCTTGCTCACACTATAAAGAATGGCATATCATGAAACATATGGTGTCTTCTAGAAAATCTGTAAAGGGAAAATTACCAGAAGTGATCATGTAATTATATAAAGGAAAATTTGTTTTAAAATTGTATGTTTTTCTCAGAAGGTTATCTTTCTAATGTAAATTCAAAATGTGTACTAATATTCAAAATTTACATTTTGGTGCATACCAAATCTAAATACTGTTTGATGTTCTGGATTCCTCTCCTTATACTCTAAAAAGGCATTTAATCAGGCGCTATCTTGCAGTCCTTTGAATAAGTAACATTGCCATTGTTGCCCTAATTGCATCTGAAAGATGCATGTGTAAGATTGTGAGTGACTGAGAAAGCATATGCTTGTACTTAGGTTTGATTGCTTTGCATTTATCAAGGGAAAACTGAAAAGATTCAGGATCTAATATATACACCTTTGCTTAGAAATGTAATTTCATTTCATGCTTTGAGGACTTCTGTTTATCATTGCAAGGTGTTATTCTCTCATAGATTAGGTAAATTAAAGCTACATCCTGAGCACTTTGCTACATCTGGCTTTGGTAGAAAAAGACTGAATTGAAATCATTCAATTCAGTTATTGTATTTGATTCTTTAGGGGAAGAATCCATAAACAAGCTAATTTTTTTTCACCAAAATTTTCCTTAGGAATACAAGAATTATGAAAATGGCTCTTCACTAAACTTCAACGTGCAGCTGTCAAAGCCAAAACTCTCTAAGCCAGAACACACTTATCAGTGCAGAAGAATCTGGGATCTCATTTGTAATGCAAATCGCCCAGGCAAATCGTCATTGTCAAATGCACTAGAGAACAGAATATTCCTATTGAACAAATTACTCACCAAGAATCACAGCAACAACGGTGAAGAGCACAAAGGCATTCCTCAATAAATAACTTTTAACATCATCCTTTGTTATGCTCTGCACTTTTTTTTTTGCCAGAAGTGTACGTTTCCGGACTCCCTGTTGAATGCGTTCCATCCTACTTCCAGGTTTTGGATCTTCTCCGTTACCTTTAGTCATCTATCTTGCAGAAAGTTTTCTTTTATAATTAACTTCTGTCAATATCCCTTCAGAAAAGTGGAACACCCTTTTCCGTGGGAGATACTGGAGAAGCCTGCAAGAAAATAAATATAAAATATGGCAGTAAGATTTTAGAGAAATGATTAGCTATATGTTTACATGGAAGCAAATATTCTTTATGTTCCAGTAAAACTTGTATTATTTGTCTTCATGTTAAGTAAAACTTGTGTATGTGATATCTAAGTTGTTGGTTGCAGTTTTGGATACATAGCCTCAATGATTATTAAATAATACTTTGAAAGGATTATATGGAACATGTACTGATCATCCGTCTGTTCTGTTTCTTCAGAAATTAATCTGAACTGCAATTGCTGTCATGCTGTAAAACCCAGGAGTAACTTTTTTTTTTTTTTTTTTTTAAGTAGCTAGCTATATACTAATGTAAAATTAGTACAACTTGTAGAAGCATGAAATACTATAATGTTTAAAAATCTCTGTCAGATTTGCTTTTCATCTGTTTAGCAGGCCCATATTATCTGAAAAAAATCTAGCTCACCTTCACATTAACGATTGGATATTTTGCTGGTATGTTTAAA
>VZZY01013238.1:7671-48121 GCA_013400335.1 Eurystomus gularis | reverse complement strand
ATATATTTATATATATATAATTTGCTTGCCTGTAAAATTTGCGTTCATTAATGTGTTGCTGATGGATCACTTGGGCCTGTACACACCAATTAGCGTGACCACTTCCATCTTAAAAACAGAAATCTAAAAATATATATATATATTAAGGACTGTGGGTTGTATACAAACTATTGCATACACTTGTGCAAATCTGTCTTGATTTAAAGGAAAAGCAAAACCTGTATAACATTATTACTACTTGAATGCCTCTGTGACTGATTTTTTTTTTTTTTTTCATTTTAAATATAAACTTTTTTTGTGGAAAGTATGCTTAATGTTTTATTATTTCCCCCGCCCCATCCCCCTTGTAAATACGTTTTGTTCTGTGTGACTCGGTTCGGAAATAGTTAACTGGTACTGTAATTTGCATTAAATAAAAAGTAGGTTAGCCTGGAAATGAAATTTAAAAAAATACCAAGTGTGTGGTCTTTATTTCAAAAAAAAAACCTTGCCCCTTTCTTTCCTCCTCCTTTCTCCCTCCTCCACCCCCCTTGTTCCTCGCCCTCACGCCTCTTTCCACTCTGCGAGAATAGGTGGACGTGAATCTTTGTAATAATAAATGAAAGAAAAGCCACAAGAAATAAGCATGTTTTCTTAAATGAGCTGTGTTATTCCATGCTATTTTTCAAGAGATGCCAGCTTGTCTCTGATACCGTTTGATTTGATGGAGAGAGGAACCCTGGGACATAAAGATTTCAAATTAAAACCGACCAATCTTCCTTTACCGTCCACCTATAGATATGAACTTAAGAACCTGTGTAAACTGCTGGCTTTGAATCCTGCGCTCATGGTTGTTTGGGTTTTTTCTTTTTTAATCATTTGATCCCATTAGTAATGTTATTTGGTGGTGAATCTGTAAAGTTTGTCGAGACCACGTCCAGTGGACCGTTCCTCCAGCAAATCAGCACGTAGCTATCTCTGAGTTGGGTTTCCGGTACTGGATAATGTATGTATTAAACATGACATGTCTATTAGCGCAAAAGAAAAAAGACAAAAAAAAAAATAAAAATCCTTTTTTGGGCTGGCTGACCTGGCCGAATCCATTCTGTCGCTATCCTAAAGGCTAGATGCGAGGTCATGTGACTGCTGCTTCAATAAAGACAAATTTATATTGCAAAGAGGCTCCTCCTGGTTTGTTCACGTGCCACGAGCCGCGGTCGTCCCCAGGAAGCCTCCTCCACTGGGCTCTGGGCTGGAACCTCTGCTCTGGAGCTGCTCCGGGAGAGGTGGGAGCAGGGTGGGAAGGGGTGTCCTGGCCATTCTGGTGATGGAGGTGCGCTGCCGGAGCAGGGGGATAGCCACCTTCAGACGGCTGCTTAGGGAGAGACCTTGGTTTAGGAGAAAGCCCACCTGCGCCCAGATTTAGATGGGACTGGGGAAAGGGCTGCCGGTACCAAACTTTGGACCAGGCAGCCAGCAGCAACAGGGCGGCCAATGCCCTTGATGGGTCCATACTGTACGTGTTGTGTGAGGCTCCTCCTGCCCCTCCTCTGCTTCCTGCTACATGCTGCTTCCCCTGCGCTAAGCTGTTCGGGAGCTCTTCTCACCCTTCCTGGGTGCTGAAGCTGCACCCCTCAGAGCAGGTGCCAGCCCAGCCTCGCTCACTGACGGGGGCACAGGGCTTGTTCTGGTAGGCCTCTGCCGCTCTGGCAGGCACTGGGATACCAGGGTGACAGGGCCAGGCAGCTGTCTACAGCCTGGCCACACCAGAAGCAACACAGGTGACCAGCTGCTGTCCTGTCACTTACGTCGGTCCCACAACGTCACCAGGGTTCAAGCTGCATCGAACTCATGTGCCAAGTCCGGGGCTGCTCTGCTCAACCAGTCTGGCCTCTGGCATGAAGGGTGGTCGGTCACATCTGCAAAGGCGTCTCTGCTGGGTGAGTCTGTTCATTTAAAGTTTGCCGCTGACGGGGAGTTGATCACAATCCTCAGTAATCTGGGGTGTTGGTTAATTATCCTTGGGCACTTTGCTTTTCTAGATGCACTTGCACTGGGGCTTCCTGTCTCTTTTGAACTTCTCTCACCATGAATGCAAGCGGTGGGCGCTCTCTCTGCGCTGTCATTGCACAGACACCCCCTGCTTCATGTCTCTGGTCTCTCTCGTGAATGCCAGAGCCCCTTGACCGGGACCCAGTCACCTCATAGCTTCTTGCTAAGCTGACTGGAAGGGGATCTTCGGCCTCTTCACATCTCTCTAAGCTTTCCAACTGTATCTCCTCTACAATTGTTTTTAACATCCTCCTTAAGCAGTGGTCTCCTTAGCGTCAAATAAAGGCACTAGAGACCATCTTGCAGGCAGTGCTCCTGTCTCCTACTTGGGGGTTGCATTCACCCTTCTGTGTGGAGGCTGCAGTTGTCCAGTTCATCCGTCACTCCTTCCCGTTGTAATTCCTGCAAATACTGTCAATGGAACTTTATAGTTTCATCCCAGTCACCCTTTTAAGAGATAAAACTAAACACCTCAGTACCAAGAGCCAGTCCCTGCACAGCCTTCCAGGGAACAGTCATTCTGTCAGTGTTCCCCACGTGAAAATGCTTTTGAGACCTGCCTTGTAAACCAGGTTCAGATCCACTTAGGTGCTGGTCACTGATGCCTTCGAATGATTTAACATGCTAACCCAAACGCAAAGCAGGGGTGAGCTGAACGAGATACAAAAGTCTGCTCCGCTGATATGCTGTGTCTTTATCAACCAAACTTCTAGCCATCTGGGTTGGAATTAAAAGTCGGTGTCAAGGCTACTGGTAGCGTTTGTTATCTGGAAGGTGGCAGCTTTGGGGCTGCTGGTGGTAAGGTCCAAGTCACCTTCTAATGGAGAAGAACAAGAGCCACAGAGGAGGAGGGAAAGAAGCCACAAAATGTGGAGGAGAGAGCGGAAGCACCAAGTCCAGTTGCTTGGAGATGGTGGGCCTAGCAGATGATATGTAACCTCAGCAGCTAGTCTTGAACCTTGCTTCCGTCCCTGGGCTCTGGGAAGGGCATGGCCGATCATTGTCCTGTCTTACCTTGCAAGCCTTTGGGGGTGGCGTTTCTGGCGAGGCCAGGCCTGCTCTGGCTTTGCTGAACCAGTTGTGCCCAAAGGCTGCAGGGTCAGACCCAACCTGCTGCCATATCCACGCTCTAGTGGAAAATGAAGGTGTGTAGGTAGGAACACCCCACGAGGCATGGCAGGAAACCCAGGTTCACCTCTTTGTGTGAATGTCCTACAACTGCTGAGACTTTGAAGCAGAAACTGGTCCCCCCAAGTCCTGCTGGTGCTCATTGCAGGAGACTGTGCAGGTGACAGTGGTCAGGGCTGGTAAGGAGGAGCTGGACTTTAACAGCAAACACCTGCCTTTGGCCGGTGCAGGAATGCAGTCCTGGGTCTTGTTGCACACCCGCCTAACTGCTGATGTCCTGGCACAGGTGTTTTCTTTTTGGTCTGTCCTACTGCCACCTGAGAGTCTGCATGCAGCTGGGTAGGTCTCCTGTGCAGTCGCTGGAGTGAAAGCCTTCTCTTCCAAGGATTCCCCACTTTCTGCATCACCTGTCTCTCCTCATCCTCTCCAGAGGCAAGGCTGGCTCCTCCAGGACAAGGTAAGTGAGGAATGAACAACCTCTTCCCTTGTGGAAGCTCATGATTGGCTGCAGCAGAGCATTTGTGACCAGGGTGCTCTGTTCAGAGCGCTGCAGCAGGGCAGCCTACCCAAGCCCAGGGCGGTCTGCAGAGCCCCTCACTTGCCACCCAGTGAGAAAACGTGGCTGTGGGCAAATGAAACCTCGTCCCCAGGCAGAGGTGCCTGGCAGAGCACAGCCCCTTCCCAGCAGAGGAGCCAGGGGCCCTGCACGTGAAGGCAGGGCCCTGGAGTTTGGGTCTGTAATGAATTGCTAAGTAGAGAGGTGGAGGGGTTTGGGTTGGCTTTTTTGGTTGGGGTTTTTGTTCCCTTAAGCAAAGTTTTTGAAACTAGTGGAATCCAGGAGTTAGAACAGGACTGTTCACCTTCGGTTGCTGCTCGAATGCCCTGTGCTTTATGCCACCTCCATGTGGTGAGTGTCTGCATGGTCCAGACGCTTGTCGCTGACACGGGAACGTGTGGCAGGTCTTGTCAGAGGGAGGCCAGGGCTGCAGGGAGTGAGGTAGGGTCAGATGTGCAGTGGGAATGGCACGTCAGCTTGAGAGGAAGCAAGAAGCGCTCATCCTCCTCTCATCAGCCCGTCAGCTACCCTGCTATTGCTCTCTACAAGTACCTGAAAGGAGGTTGTAGCGAGGTGGGGGTCAGTCTTTACTTCCAAGTAACAAGAGATAGGACAAGAGAAAACGGCCTCAAGCTGCACCAGGGGAAGTTTAGGTCGGATATTAGGAAAAATTTCTTCACTGAAAGGGTTGTAAAGCCCTGGGACAGGCTGCCCAGGGAAGTGGTGGAGTCACTGTCCCTGGAGGTATTTAAAAGATGTAGATGTGGTGCTTAGGGACATGGTTTAGCCGTGACCTGATGATTGGATTCAATGATCTTAAAGGTCTTTTCCAACCTAAATGATTCCATGATTCTATGTTTCCTACAGCATAAGAGCAGGTGTGTCCTCCTCCTCCCTTCTGCAGCTTGTTCCTGTAAGCAAATCCTTTGCCAGGCAGAAGTGCTGAGGAGGTGGATGATGATTTCTGGCCAAACCCGGGTTGTTTGAGGTATTTTTGCTCAAGGAGATCATTGATGATGTTTAGGATGCTGTCATTTGTTAGCAGTCTCAGGAAATGAAGGGGTCTACCCAGCTGGGGAGTCTTCAGATCATCTCAGTTACACCTCATTCCTCTTTCAAGATTTTTGTCTCATGGCACCAGGCCTAGGAACAGATCCGTCAGTGGAAGCTGTTTCTGCTGAAGACAACAAATTTGGGGCCTGCACAGCAATAAAAAAAATGGTTCGTGTTTGGCTGGAGGTGGAAAAATTATGGGGGCAGCTGGAGAAAGGCCTCAATAGGTAAGGGACAAACATGGGGTTTGCGAGAGGCTGGGAGGGGAAGGGAAGGAAAGGGAAGGGAAGGGAAGGGCTGGCTGTTACTGGCTCCGTCATAAACAAAAGGGAGATTTGTTCTTAGGCTCAATCCTGCAGAAACTTTGGGAGAGAGGAAGCAAATGCAGCTTTTCAGTCTCCATAATGCTGGTGGAAGCAGCTACTTCCACAATGCCAGTGCTGTCAAACTGTGAGTGAGAAGATGTTGGCTGAGAAGGGTATTAGGAGAAGGTTCAGCACGCTCTCGGTTAAGGGGCTATGTAAGAGCACTGGTTAAATATTTTAGGCTGCTTGCTGCATCTGTATGCAGAGCACTGGTGGTGTTCACGCTCAGCGCTGACGTTGTCACCAAGAGCAACAGCATCAGGTCCTTGCTGCGCAGCTGCAATTAGCTCATGGTGATTTGCATTGCAGGTAGCACCGCAGGCTTCCCGCCACTACCCTGAGGAAGAGGATGGACATCCCCGTGCCCAGCACTGACTGAGGAGCTCCGGGATGGGCAGCAAGTGCAGGTTACTATGAAAGCAGCTGGTTAGGGGAGCTAGATGTGATAAATCCCAGGTGCTGGGCACAGGCTGGGCTGTGCAACAGGTCCAACTAGCCACAGACTGGTGGCCAGCTGCACTGGTGAGTGCCTGCAGGGGCAGGCCCAGCTCTCAGGTCTGATGGGGATGCTGTGCTGGGCCAGGCCCTCCCCGGCCCCGCGTAACAAGTGCACATGGGTGAGCAGCCCAGGAAGGAAACAGGAACAGGACATCCCTTCTGAAGCACTACATGATGGATTGGGCTTTGGCACATGAAAACAGGCCAAGAGAAGTGGCCTGGACTCCAGCCATTGCAGGTGGAGGAAGAGGAGCGTGGGGTTGATGCAGCATGTGGGAGAAAAGGAAGAGTGAGAGGGAAGGAGCGATGTGATCGGAGCTGCCTCTCCTCCCCTGGTTTCAGCGTACACCCTTCCTGTCAGTCTGCTGGATTGTCGTTCTCATGCAAACAGTGTCTCTGGAGATGCTTTCCTTGCTGGTTCTGCTCCCAGCAGTGCCTGTGAGGAGGGGTGAGGGCCTAGGCCCAGAGTGGTCCTAGGCAAACTGAATTTACTTGTCTACACGTTACATCTTGGGGAGCTGGCAGTTTTGGCAGAAGTTCAAAACAATTCCTGCCTCTCTGGTGCAGTGGTGGGCATGCATATGAAACAACAGCTCCTCTTCCAAGCCCAAGCCTGACTCTGGAGGGCACTGAGGTGAAGAGGCTGGTGGTTGCTGAGAAGATCCTGACTCACCAGTCAGAAAAACACAGGAAAAGCTGTGTGAACAGTGTCCTGGTGGAAGCAGGGAGACAGGACTGGCAGGAGGTGAAGTTAGTATCAGTGCAATTGGACCTTGCTAAAAGCATGTAAGGACCAACCAAGTAACAAGTGACAGGACAAGAGGAAATGGCCACAAGTTGACCACGGGAAGTTTAGATTGGGTATTGGGAAGAATTTCTTCACTGAAAGGGTTGTCAGGCACTGGAATGGGTTGCCTGGGGCAGTGGTGAAGTCCCCGCCCCTGGAGGTGTTTAAAAGACATATAGACATAGTGCTTAGGGATATGGTTTAGTTGAGGACTTGTCAGTGTTAGGTTAATGATTGGACTTGATGATCTTAAAGGTCTTTTCCAGTCTAGGCAATTCTGTCATTCTGTGACCATATTTGTAGGGTTATCTCCCCCTAGAATTATGTGAGTGCTGAATAGAGCCCAACAAAGTAGCAGGCAGATCTTGTGGGCTTGCAAGACCAGGAGCAGAGAAAACAGCAGCGCTCAGCAAGCGGCAGGAACTCTTTTAACAGCACCACAGCCAAGTGTAGAGCAGCAACTTCTCAGATGGTCATGTTGCTTTTAAGGGAGGCAGGAGAGATAGGAGAGCAGAGGTTTGTTGTGTTCTTCTGTTGGCAAAAACATAAAGTGTCCAGCGAATAAGGCGTGCTAGCTTCCAGTTGTCCTACTGAAAGTCCTTTTTGCTGGACTGTGGTTAGGTGATAGGATTTCCTCCTTCCACACTGCAAGAGCCGTATCAGCAGGGAAGAACTGAGACAATTTGCATCCATTCATTTACTGGAAAAAGACGGATTTTTCACCATTCTCATAGTGCAGTGACCCCAGAGGCCCGTTTGGTTCAGCTGGTCTCCCCCACCTGCCAGGACGCAGAAGCTGGTGGAGCGGCACAGCCAGGCTCCCTCGCAGCCGGCAGCTGGTGAAAGAAAAGCGGGACAAGCAGAATTTCCCCAGTGTTCCCACTGTATTGGCGCAGCCCAGGAGGCATCTGCTGTGTTTGTTCCGGGTACAGGCTCCTCCCCAGGGTTGTTCTGGCTCCTGCTAGGCGGGGGAATGGTGCGTTTTCATACTATTGATTTATGATCCCAGTTCCCTCTCCCTGTGCCCATTTTCTTTCTCAAAGCACATTCTGCAAAGCTTGGAAAAGAAAGCCCCCTGCACACGACAATTGAAAGCAGTTTCTAGAGCAGTTTCCTGCAGGAATCCTGCCATGGCCTTCAGTTTACGTGCTAGGCAATGTCATGTGGAAAAGTTGGCTTTACCCTGACAGTGTCCCTGAAACCGTAACAGAAGCCAAGACATTTATAGCCCCGCATGTGCAGAGCGTCTGGAGTCCTCTGCCCCCTCGTTGTCGTGCACGGAGCAGTATCCCTGCAGAAGAGCAGAGCGCTCCAACCTATGTCCATTCCCACACCTGCTGGGACGCTTCCCATCTTTTTAAAACCACGCCAAACTGTACAACGAGCCACACGGAGAATGTTTATTTTGACATACCATCTCTGAAAGACAGCAGATGCCTCACCGGATCAGTCTTCCTGTTCTGCTGCATCAAGTTTTCCGTGTCTCTCTTATTACATTGGATCTTGTGATTCATGTTATCCCCCTTCTTTCAACCAGGCTAAATTTGTCCAAGGTGGCCTGAGGCAAAGGAGCCGATCCCTGCACAGCTTCTCCTCCCACACTGCGCAGAGTGTTTCTATGTTTTCACATTTGCTACTTTCCCTTTTACTGACGATGTATGTCAGGAGAATTTTCCCACATCCCTAAACTCCAAAGGGATCATCCTCACAGGGTCCTAACCAAAAGTCATCACGTATCTCTGACTCCTGCCAGACTCTGCAGTCCTTACAGAGGCTGCCTGACCCCACCAGTCACCTGGTGCTCTTGGTTCAGTGACCTGGAGACCAGCAGTGGTTTCTTGGTGCAGCTCTGCTTCCTCTCTCCAGTTCTCATTTGCAGCTCAGTGGAATATGGGGCTATCCAGACTTTTTTTCTCCTCTCTCTCTCTCCTCCCTGCCACTCCCCCTTTTCCCCCCCAGCCCAATCCACAAAACAGAAACCTGACACAGAATTTTTCCAGGAATGCGCTAATGAGCCTGAATTTCTGAGCAGCTGTTGGTTTGCGTTTTGAAGGAGCAGCGCTATGGTCAGGATGAGTTTGCTGGACCATACTGACGCTTTACAGACCCTGCACAAAGAACGGGCTGTCAGTTGCAGAGAAATGACGGGCAGCGCACAGAGATCAGCTCGTTATCACGTTAGCACTGAGAGCTAATACTGCTCGCTGTTGCGCAAGTTGTAGCCATCAGTGAGTAAGCATTTGGGGTGTGGTGGCGTGGCTGTGCCTCCTTCTCCAAACGCTGGTCTGTTTGATGTTGGTGGTGTCGGTGTCAAGGTACCTTTCAGATGCTAAAGCCACAGACCTCGCCAATTTTGACAGGTGAGTGGTGGAGAGCTGAGCAGGTTCCTGACAGCTCTGATCAGAGGCACTGCGCCTGTCTGCAGCCTGCCCATTTCTGACATCCTGAGCTGGAGCAGCCCCACGCTTCCAAACGAGGCAAAGCCAGCATCCTTTCTGCGGTGTAACCCCCTGGAGCTGGCACGCTGGAGTGACTAACGCTGTTCTAAGAAAAAGAAGATTCTTTCCAGAATTGGTCTCCTTTGGGATGATAAAAAGCGAGAAGAGGTCAGCCCAGAGAGTAACATTTCTGGAAAAGCCGTAAGCGCTGGCTAATGGGTTCTTTGCACAAGCTGCATCAGCCCCCGCCATGTCATTCTGCTGTCACCCAGCCGTAGTTATTAGTGCCAGACACTGCCTGGTTGGCAAGAACCACTCTCCTGAGGTCAAGGGTGCCTCTTATTTATGCAAGGACTAATTATGTAAAGATGATGCAAGATCTGACCATTTTCATTGCATTTCAACGCTTTATTAAGAGCGGCGCTAACGCAGGAAGCCATTCTGCTTTACTCCCCTCTGTGTATGGTCTCAACTCAAAACTTCCCACTGCTGGAATATTGTTTCATTTCATGTTATTGATGCAAGAAAACACCACTAAAAGCCCAGGTGCAGATGTTTATTGGTCTGTGCCAGGAAAACAAACAAGGAAGGCTAACAATGCTTTCTCACTCAAGCTTCTCGTAGCAATTGAATGAGGAAAACCAGCTAATGAGGTCCAATGCTAGTTGGGGAGGGTGCGGAGGGGGCTGCCACACCAAAAGGCACGCAGAGTGGTTCCAGGACAACACTGCTGGCAGGCAGCAGGAGGGACAGCCCAGTGGAGAGAGATGATTTTTCATTCTGCATGCCCTGAAAAAGGTAAATCTAACGTGCTTCCCTCTCCTTCATTCACCATGCTCTGAGCTCAGATCACAGAGGGGAGGGGAATGAAACTCACCTGGTTCATCTTCTGTCTCTAGGAGCCTGTGGGATCCTTGTCTGCTCCATCAGAAGGGTTCACTGCTGTCTCTCCTGGTCTTTCTGCACACTGAAGTTCAGCTAGCTCGCATGCAACTGGGGCAGAGCAAGCGCTATCAGCGGCACTTGGTCCAGCAGCTGTCCCACTCAAAGCAGTGCTGGCTGTCCCGGCAAGAGGATCTCCCTTCATCTTGCTGGCAGATGTCTCCGGATGCAGCGCCAGATCAGCCAGTACCCTCTCTGTGCCCCTGCGGATGATCTGATGAGCAGCATAGATGTGTTTTCTTTGGGACTGCCTCACTGTGCATAAAAAGAGGTAAGGCTTTTACTTGGAAATGTACAGCAAAGTGTTCTCCATGGGGGAGAAGGGAGGGACAGATAGCCTTTAGCCTTCCTGCAGCTGTGGAGAAGCCTAGCTCAGGGGAAAAAAAAAATCACGCCCTTCTAACTTTGGCTGAAAGAGTTCTACTGCCACCTAATAGCAGCAACCAACTTTGCATTTCACTTTGGAGACTAGCCCCCACTGTGGGAAGCACAGCCAAAGTGTCTTCCTTTCCAGCTTAGA
Source organism: Eurystomus gularis (assembly GCA_013400335.1). NCBI lineage: Eukaryota > Metazoa > Chordata > Aves > Coraciiformes > Coraciidae > Eurystomus > Eurystomus gularis. Next base: position 37,803 of record VZZY01013238.1, on the reverse strand, counting down.
GCATAACTGTCCAGGATAAGTTACCAGGTTTTAAAATAACTTCTCCTTCAGTGCTTATTAATTGCAGCAGGCCTCTGGAAGACCAGAGCTGAAATCTGCCCTCTCCAGTGTTAGGATTTTGCCTGCACTGAGAAAGACTTGGAGACAGTATAGACACATCAAGCCACCTACCTTATTGTCTCCCGTTTGCTACTGCTGGATCCTTCCTTACTGTGTTTTATAGTTTTCATCCAGTTTCATTTGTATATATTTCCACCCCAGCTCTTGGGAAATAGTTACCCAAGCCAAAGCGTTCACCTACACACAATTCCCTTCATTGCTCTTCACTATTCTTTGTTCCCTCTTTCTCCCGCTAGACTTAAGATGCTGGTGCAGAGTCCTGGAGACTGAAATGCTGCGTGCTTGTAAGGAGAGTGTGGGGAATGCTGCAGGAACGAGCTGTGGCTCTCAGCATGTCACTTCCCTGCAAAAGTCCAAGGCTTCCCTGCTGCTTTGGTCTGCCTATGTGGTAAAGCTGAGCTGTGCTTTAACTGACTCTGAACCACTGGTGTCTTGCAGGTGGTCACACAGCTCTGCAAACTGTCACTGACTCAGTTGCTCAGTGTTACTGACCCATCCAGTTTATGTTTATCCATCTCCCAGGTCCATTTTGTCTACACTGGATCTCATTTGCATTTGAAAAGCTGACCTTCACCAGCCAGCTCTCAATTCCCAGGAGAGCTTTCTCTACCCAAGGCATTTTGGCTTCAATCGCCTACGCATGAACTGCATCAACTAGCCTGGGAATACTCTCCTGGTGCTGCCGCCGTCCCTTCCTCCATCCACGGTGAGTTCTATCTAAAAGAAAGCAGGCTCAAACTGGTGAGTGACTGTGCCCTTAAAAGCAAGTTTTTTCATCTCAGCACATTGATTTCTACTTCCAGTGAGGGAGGGTTCAGAAGTGAGGTGCAGAAGGGTTTCAGTATTGGATAATCTCTGCTTTTATGCATAGGAACATGACAAAAAAAAAGGAGGAGAAAAAGAGAATAAAAGACTAGGTAATGGCAAAATAGAGATGTTCAAGGGGAAGCTCAAGTGTAAGCAAAGACAGAACTTGTAGGCCCTCAAATCTTTGTTCTACAAATGGGTTTGCTTCTTTGGCAGGCCAGGCAATGGTGCTCTCAAAACACTTCCTGCTAGTTTCAAGGAAGGTGTGTGCTCAAGCACGTGCTAGGTTGCTAAAACTCTGTTTCATAATGAATAATCTAGTTCACTATAGGGAAGAGTTTAAAAGCCACCACAGAAATGCAATACACCGATGTGCTCGTGAGATTTTTGACGTTATTTCCTCTGGGTTTACATGCTTCACTGAAGGTATCACTGTGCAGAAGACTTACAGCAGGGCGTGTTCATCAAAGCATACACTTGGTAGAATTCAGCTATCTCTTAGGTGAATGGAGTCCCCTCCACCCCATGCGGCCATAGTGGAAGAAAGTATGAGCCAGGTCTCTTCCTGATGTTTGAGGTCTGCTGTCACAAGAATATTTTGGCAAATTTAATCTGATCACGTTTGAAGGAGCTCTTGTACTTCCTCACCCAGAGCTCTAGCTTTTCTACCAGCACCCTCTTTAGTTTTTGTCTGGGCTAGCTCTGCTTTCCAGGCAAAGCCACTGAAGCTATCACAGATGTTGAAGATTTGTTTTTCCTCTGTTAAGGTGCTTTGTTTATTAGCTGTCATTCCATTTAAGCCCGGTACATCTTTTCTTCCTTGATGGTACCTCTGTATGTCCAGAATCCTGGGGCGCCTCCAGGTCTTCTCCTTCTGATCTTTCTGAGACAGGCTAACCCGTGTGTTAGTGCCTGAGCTGCAGGCTTCATTGACTAAAATTACATCACCTGCTTTGGTAGGCTTGCAGAAGCAGGGCTATGGAGAAGGGAGCTGATGTAAGCTTATGCAGAATTGCCAGCTGCTATATAGATCCTGTTGTCCTGACAAACACACAAACTACGAAGAAAAACGTTTGTGCAATTCAGAGACCACAAAATGTGTTCGCAGGGTTTGTGTTTTCATTCACAAAATAACAATAAAAGCAATGAAGTAAGTGCCTTTGTTCTCAAGTCAGGAAAGCACACTGCGGCAAGGACCACTTCAGACTCTATTGTGAGACAATTGCTTCTCTTAGGTTATTCCCGCTTTCTATGGGTAGACTGGTTTAGTCCCGGCCTTCTGAGTGTGCTCGCCAGTGAAAACATCCCAGTTAAGAACAGCCATTTATTCATGATCCTGTCATCCACAGGTTTCCAGGGATTTTCCAGGCGATCAAAATCCCCTCTGGATTTTGACAGGTACTACTCCATTTTGGCTAAGCAGAACCATCCTTTACAACTGCAAGAATTATCTATTTAAAACATGATGTGTTTTAAATACAGCCAACCCTAAAACCTTATCTTTGCTTCTAGCTCTCGACCAGTTGGGAGGAGGGGGAAAGCATACAATCTCCCTTCCCCATATGGTATACATTTAAGTAATCTGCTTGTTAAAGACTTGTAAAGTTTTTAGAAACTGCCATATAATAGATAATCCACAGCCATATAGACTTTTCCCAGTTTGTTTCTGAAGGTGCAATGGGCCGCTGCTTTTCATGCAGTTTTATTGTTGCAGATACACCAAATTTACATCAGGTCTGAATTCAGGCCGCCATTTAAAAAGACTAAAGCTCATGAGAAATGGGTAAAAAAGAGTCAGGGGGTTTACCTTCCTACCTGCAGAGTGCAAAAGAGGAATCTCAGAGAACTCGGACAATGCTTGGCACTGCAACTTTCCTTTCAAGTCAGGTACACTGAGGAGGGTGAACCAGCTCACAAAGAGAACAAAGTTACTGGACTAAGGTCCTTACCTTTTTCTCTGATAGACATTTTATCAGCTTCTGCAATCAGGAAATCATAAACCAGCTCTGCTACAATTTCTTCTGACTGTAGGCGAGTTCGACTACAGAATAGAAGCAGAGCGGTATTAGGATTTTCATTTTCTTTCCAGATCACCTCTGCAAATGTAAGGCTCTCTTGTAAATATTCTTGCTCTCCTCAAGGAAGTGTATCGTCATGGCTGTAATTGTCAACTGGGGCTCTCTTTATCCTACAAATAGGTGATGGTGTAACTATTCCCCTTTGCACTGCACTGCCAGTGTGTCCAATACTGCATTGGAAAGCACTATTTCCAGGGAGAAGATTTCCCTAGACTCCTTATTCTCCAAGGTATTTAGGAGTGCAGGTCTCAGTGATGACAAACTGAGTTAGACACACGGATACTTCTGAGGATCTGCGTCTTTGTCAATTTAGTCTTTGGGCCATTGCTGAGTTTGCTAAATTCTTCTCTTTTGTGATTCTGCTTTTGGCTGGTCCCCATGCTCTCTTCCATGCCAGTGTTTGGTGGGCTCCCAATTGGCTCGGGGGCTGCATGCATTATCTATGCTTCATTCACCCCAAGGATTTCAACATTCTGGTTGTATTCATCTAGTTACAAAATACACAGCTGCTGTACCATAGGAGAGTCACTGTGTCATTGGGATTTTTATGGCTCAATTCCAGAAAAAGAGCATAGAAACTGAACTGGAGATTTGGCAGGTCCTAAAAAGTATTTGCTGCTGATGCCTCAGCCAAACACAAGACTGTGGTGTTCTCAACAACTTACTCTACTCCAAGTGCCTTGTCAGGCAGCCACCAGTATGAGACTGACCCCCATGGAAATTGGCAGTTTCTTAAAGAACAGCCACCCCAGAATGAAAGGCTGTGGTATAGTTGTATCTTTTAGCATCTCTTTCAAACGGATTTTCTACAGTAGTATAAATAAATGAAAAGACCAGTATGAATGGGTATTGCTTTAGGCAGTTCCCAGATTCACTTGAAGCTCAGTCACAGCATCCCATTGGCATGGGGAAGGCTAAAAAGGGTGATTCACAGATCCCACAAGCGATTTGCAAAGGGAATCTGGCACATGCTCTATAGAAATGGGGTTCTGATGGATTTATATATGTGCACCAGGTAGCAACAGTGTGGTTCCCACACAGCAGTCACACTAATGAAGTGATCATGAACAGCATTGTTCTGCCCTTCCCATATCTTCGATTACACACAAATGCAGATGTCAGGCAAGTTCTAAACTGCTGTAAACACCCTCCAATGTGCTATTTAATAACATACCGACTTTCCATTTCGTAAGCAATGTCGTTGATTTCTACGGCCATTCTCTGAATCTCTTCCCTGGCTTGTTCTTCAGCTGTGCTCTCCATGCTGCTCAGGATAATGTCTTCCAAGTAGGAGTCGATAGTGCTCTGGTGCACCTTCACCACCTGGAACAAAACACCAAGACATTGTTCCTCCGCCTCTGGCTGTGCCAGGAGAGTGATGGAAGTAGATTTCCAAAGAAGCAAGAACAACAGATTTTCATCAGACTCCTCATTTCAGGCAGGCCAGCCTGAGATTTGGTTTCAGAGGTGCTTTCTGGGAAGAATAATCTGTGTAAGTAATTATTTGTGAATAATTCTTTCTGGAACTAATTGAACAGAAACAAGTGCAGGAAAGAACCAGTGGTGGAAGAAAACCTCATCCACAGATCCAATTCTGCTGCAGCATGTTAGTTCTGTGAATGCAATGGCAGTTGCTTCCTCAGTTCTCCTGGCCCCCTGAGCAACAACTGCCAAATAATAATTCTCAGTATTGACTTCAGTAAATTAACCAGCTTTCATTCAAGCAAACCCTGAAGGAAAAGGTTCTGTCAAGCCAGTCAAAGTATAGGAATAAAACTAAGATAAAATTATTGGTTTCCTTATAATGGTTGTAGAGCAGAGATTCTAGAAATGGGTGTTTTCCTTCTGCTAGTCTGAAGGGCATATGCTTATGGCACTTTGACCCTCCTTGCTTCCCACTCAGAGACACAGAAAAGATAAGAGGAGAAGCTAAAATTAAAAGAAAAATAAGCATGATGCCAGACTCTCTTAGTATTAACCTCCACCCACAAAGTTGGAAAATTATTGGTTTAGTCAATTAGGCTCCCACTCATTCCTTTCAACTGGGAGAAATAACGCTTCATGCAGTCAGGAGCTGGGGAATAGGAACAGGGCTGTAGAATAGTTATGGAATATGGTAATTCAGGACTTTTGTTTCTGGATTTCAAGACAGAATTTTTGTAGCGCTTGTTATTTGCAGTCCACTTCTGGGGCACAATCTTTCCAGAACCTTGCCTGAAGGCATCCTTCCTGGGAGAGCACCTAATGGTTTCGCTGGACAGACAAACTGCTGACAAAACATTATTCCTCAGGGTGATCTAGGTACATCTATTCTCCATAGCTGTTTGCTGTGGGAATTGAGAAACATGCATCCATCCAGGATATGCCTAACAGGACTGTCTGTAGGGGTATTCAGATCATCCTTAATTTAATGGGCATGAGTCTTTTAGGAAGAAATCACCCCCTCTTCACTAAGCTTTTCCCCTCAATTGTAGCACCTCCCTTCCATCTGGACCTTCCCACAAGGAGGCAATTCCTACAAACCACCCATAGTCCCACCAGTCTCCCTCTCTTGCCTGTTTGAAAATCTCATCTTCTTCCTGGCGCCGCCTCTCTTCCACCTGACGACGTCCGCTCTCCTCCGCTTCCCGCATCCGCCTCTGCCTCTCAGCCAGCATGACAAAAGCATGGATCTTCCGTTCTTCTTGCAGCCTCACAAGCTCTTTGGACAGGAAATCAAATATGTTCGCCAGTGCCCTTCCTTCTATCCCGGCCAACTGGTTTTCCACCGATGAAAGCTTTTAAAAGAAAAATGCAAAGAATTGTGTTACAAACCCCAGGAATGTTGTTCGAAGTCCCAGGACTACCACAGGCATGAGAAACAGCTCTGCAACACCCACTCAGACTAGCCATGGGACAAGGCTAGGAGCTTGGCATTCTTCTTCTACATGCGCTGGCCTGGATTCTGCACAATGCAATTTTCCTGTGTACAGGTTCTGATGGCATAAAGAGGCTAAAAGATGGCACAACTAGTCAGGGTGGGAATAATTCCGATACTGTCACACTAGGACAAGCAGCCCCTACGCTTGGGTGGGCAGGAGATAAAGCACGCGATGTGCTGTGTTCCAGATATCATGAACTGCTTTTGTGGCTGTGAGTATAACCAGAATAGTTGCTGAGGTCATCTGCTTGTCACTGGGGAATGCTCCACTGCCCGGACCAAGAAAGGGGAGGTATAAAAGTAACAAAGAAATGACTTCAGCTGCTACCCTCCGTCTTTCTGTGCTAAGCTTAACTAGACCAGAAGAGAACAACAGGATCGAAAGTTGCAAATGAAGCTTCTTTCTAGCATTTGGAAAGTAAACCCTCCATCTTTATGAGCAGGAAGCTTGAGTAAAGATTTAGGAAACTACAATTGTGAGTACAGCCACTTTTCTATCCTCCCCTAAGGATAAAAAAAGAGTTTGTTCCAGTTCACAGCCTCAGTGAAATGGTACGTCTTTGGCTGGACATTCATGATGCAACCAGTGATTCAACTTGCTGAGATCACACAGCAACCATGAATCCCTACGCTTTTAGATATTATTACCTAAAACTGTACCACTTGCTAACTGCTAACAAATCCAAAACAGCAGTAATTATATTGAGTTTGTAGAAGTGCAAACAAAACCTCAAAATTCCAGGCAAAGGAAAACCAGAAAGTCTGTGACAGAGCAGAGACTAGATTCCAGGTGTCCAGCATTACTGTGCTATTCACTCCTTGCTCCAAGCACATCCTGGTTTATGGGCTGGGTATGTGTGACTGCACTTCAGAAAGGGACAAGATCTATGGTAAGTTCATTATCTCCAGTATGGACTACAAAGCCACAGTCCTGGGCAGGAGAGAATATCTGGAACCAAATGGGATGCTGTGCTTCTGTTGGAATAAACAGGCAAGAACAGAGTAGTCCTGAACGTAAAACTCAAATTGTAACCGAAATATCCCAGACGAGTACTGCTGTGCCATTTGCTCATGCAGTGTTTCAAAGCAAGTAGGGTTCTCAGTGTCGCACACATCTGGAAGTGACAGTGCTTAGCCCATGGGTGTTTAAGATGGGGGACAGCAATGCAGTAACTGCAGCAGCCCACAAGGAAGGACAACCAGGAACGAATGTGCTGCTTCTTCTTTATTGCTCCAGCTGCTGTGTCTTAGGTGTGAAATGGAGGAAAACAACCCAGGAACACTCTTGTCTTAGTGTTTTGTTATACACAAGACCATAAATCTTCAACCCCTCATCTTTGACCATCTCATCTGGAGTTTCTCTTTCTGCAGGAAGCATTCAAAAACCTGAAAAAAATGGTGACCACCAAAAACTATAGAACTGTGAGTCATCAGCGACTTTCTAAAAGAGCTCCATACATAGAAAACTCCTGCGTGTGCACTCCAGAGAGTTTTAAAGTTCAAAATGTTTGAAGACCTGAGTCTTGGACTGTGTGCCTTCAGAGACATAGTAAAAAAAAATGCAAGAGTAGAGGAGGTAGATACCAGCAGAGGGGGATAGTGGCTCTCCCAAAAGGAAATTCTGAGATCAGAGGTCAGCATCTTTACCATCTGCTCTCTGTCCTTCTCTATCAATGCTATGGTGTCTGAATGGCTCTCTCCTCCACTCTCACCTGAGCTTCCAGAAAAGAAGGAGCATTTCAGGTTCCTAACGCCTAAGGCTTTTTCTCCTCATTCCTCAGTAGAAAAATTCTGTATTCCTGCATTCCACACCCGGGCTCCCTGCATATGAGGGAGCATCTGGAAATTATAAACAGTTAAACAGTCACCCAGTTCCATTTTTACTGAGATGTGAGGGGAAATTTTGTCGCTGCCCACCTAGCAGGAAGCAGTGGTCTGGCTTCATCTCCACTGGGCCAGCTGGCCAGAGGATGCTCTTACCCTAATCTGAAACCTGCAAAATTGCCTCACAGCTGGACACTGAAAAAACAGGAGAGTAGCAACAACTCCAGGAAAACCTGCAGGAATGTGGGAGATAGATATTGTGTATCTGAGAGGTAATGAAGTCTGGACAAAATTTATGATCCATTTCAGACCAAAATCTGCCATTAGACTGGAAGATAGTAGATTTAGATTGGAAATTAGAAGGAAATTCTTTACTCGGAGGGTGGTGAGACACTGGAACAGCTTGCCTAGGGGCAATGTGGATGCTCCATCCCTGGAGATGTTCAAGACCAGGTTGGATGGGGCCTTGAGCAACCCGGTCTAGTGGGAGGTGTCCCTGCCATGGCAGGGGGGTTGGAACTAGATGATCTTTGAGGTCCCTTCCAACCCAGACCATTCTATGATCCTATGATTCACCTTGCTCTGGAAGGTTGTGGCCCTGCAAGGAAATAGGATGGGGAGTCTGCATCCTCAGCTCTCTCTAGATCCTCGGCAGAGAATGGAGTCCAAAATTTCTCTGCTCTCCATAACAGTGGCAAGCACAACAATGTGACACCATTACTAAGGTCCTAGAAGTCTTGAGCCCAGCAAAATTTACAAAGTAAGTCTGCTTTGGCTTCTTTCGTGATGCTTTATGCCTGAGGAGGAGATTGAGAGAAACCAAACTAGAAAAGGAACAAGGAAATGATGGAGCAGTAACACACATTTGGTGAAACATCTAACAGATGTGAGTGACAAGCATGTATCGTGATGCCAGGTCACAGCACCAAGTCAAATGGATTGAAATGTGGGAAAACTGAGGTTTGTCTGACAGAGCAGTTTGTTCAAAGCCCTGTAAATATAAAGAAGTGCTCTGTCTGCAAACAAAGCAAGTGCAGCCTGGGTAGCAGCTGTGGTCAAGGTGCCTCAGTCTGTTTTTGAGATTCCCCAGAGCTTCCCCAGCTGTAAGAGTGCAATTTTAGCACCTCAGGCTTTCACTGTTTGGTTTGGGCTAGAAGAGCATTTTTGTTACTTTCTATGCTGTGGACAATAGAAAACATAAAGAAATTAAATGGGAGAGTGTTGGTGTGGCCGAGTACCTGGCCAGGACAGTGTTGTGAATCAGCCTTCCCATCTACACAGACCAACCTTGTCCATTTGCAAGTTGTGCTCTTGCTGTAGAGCCAGGGTCATTTGCTCCTCTGCCTTCAAAAGCAGCTGTCCATCCTCCTGGAGAGCATGAGTGGTGCGCAGCTCTCGGATCAGTTCCAGCCGCCTCTCCTTCTCCTCAAACATCTTTAAAATAAAGTTAAACAACCAAGCAAATTAAATGGAGAATACAGATCAACATGTTTTGCCAGCAGAGCACACCCTTTTTCTCCAAGTTGCAGGGTCAGCTATTTCCAAGACCTAGCTATCTGGAATGAATTTGTGGCTGCATTTCGACAAACACTGCAGCCATCAGGTAAATCTTGTCTAAGCCCTCCTGCATAAAAGATTAGTTGAGACCTTCTGCTGTGGAATCTCCTCCACAGATGATCCTGTGCTACTTTACTGTGATCTTTTTTCCTTTTAATCCTGTTTGTCTTCAGCTAGAATTCAAACCACTGGAATGCAGAACAGCAACATCAATGTTATAAGGGAAAAGGGCAACAGCCTTCTGGATATCCTGTTCTATCAGCCTCAATGTCAAAGCTTTGCAGTGTGAGCACTGCCCCTTTTCCTCAGTCCATGCCTCCTGTTTCAACATCTGCTGTTCTCTGACCTTTATTTTGAGGAAGTCCACAGCAGTTCAAAGCAATGAATTGGTGGGCAAGCTGTTGAATCAGCCGCTGTTCTTGTTACGGGGTTATGTGGCCCAGCCCTTCCCTGACAATGTCTTATTTTCATTCACCCTCTCTTCCAGAAGGACTTCCAACAGCAACAAAGGATCACTCAACCCTGCTTATGTCATTCTCCAACTGAGACATATGATCCAGCAGTAGCTGAAAGGAGGTTCCTAAAATGATGGGACATTTCACAATGTGAAAATCAACAGTCCTGCAATGGCATAAAACATCCTTCTCACAGATCACCACAGAACTGGAGAAGACTTGGGAAGTCTATATTCCACCTCAAGACACTTTCACAGTATTGCATTGTTCGCTAAAGCTCAGGTCAGAGTCCCACATGGGAACACTTATCAAACGTTAAATAGTTAATGTAAGAGAGAATATCAATTATATTCTCAGCAGGCATGAAAACAAACCTTCTGGATTGGTCTGACCAAAAGTGATAGATCTGCTTAATGTAAAGCCCACGAGGTATGGCTACTCAATTAATTTTCACCTACACCCACTGCTGCTCCACTGAAAGTAGGATGATGGGTCCTGCACTTGCTGGAAATCATGGTGGTATGCTTCAGTTGCACCTCATCTAAGGCTCAGCTCGTCATCACAGGAAACTGGAAAGATGGTATGAAATACAAGCTGCCCTGCTGTGATGTGAGAGGTTTCTTGTGCCCGGGATCTTGGCATCATCAAGGCAAAATGCACCCATGGTCTAGATCTTGTCTAGAATTTGCCATTTAAGTAATTCTGCTATGAAGCATCTCATTAAACAGCTGAGCATAGGGGATGGCAGGAACAGGGAGACACTCACAGACATGTAGGAGCCTAGAAGTTCCTGGAAGAAATTTGGGCGGGAGAGCAAATATTTTAGTCTTGAAGGACTCCAGATAACATACAGGAGGATATGTTGCAGAAGCCTCATTACCCTTGATCAGTACTGTGGAAGAAAGACTGCAAACACACTTTCAATCATTCCCACCATCATTCTGGAGAGACATAAAGGAAGAGACACAGAATACCATGTTCTGAACAGCCCTGCCACGCAGCAACTTCTGCAGACAGATCACTGCCAGTTCTGTTTCCTCTTCCTCCTGCCAAAACACAACAGATATCCACACAATAACAAATTATTTCTTTGGAGAGTGAGATTTCTATAGATTATCCATCTAGCTATCAAAAAATCTAACTCATATCCAGCTTTTGCTCAGCTGTCTCTGAATGCCCCTCTTCTAATTTCTAGGGAAAGGAAGGTGATAGTACATATGTCCATGTTTTACAAGAGATGAGGTAAGAAGGCTGAATAATTAGATTCTATTTGAGATTTTAGAGGGTCTTTAGAGATGAGTACCTAATAATAACGGGATGCTAATGGAGAAAATGACTGTATGTATTAGAAGTACTATTTGTAGCTTGACGGAATCTAAGTTTGCAAAATGAGCGTCAGCTACATTAATTTACCAGGTCGCTAAGACACTAAGGGGATAGAATTTTTACTGAAGGAAGTGCAAGAGAGCTGTTAACCATAAATAAAGGGATTAAATTAAAAAGGAACATACACAAATTTTTATTTTGATATTTCTTCCGGGGGTGACATTTATCAGAGTAACTCAGTAACGTTAAGACTCAGAGCGTGATAGTTAGGAAGTAAAATTAATTACATTATATTGTTATTTCTCTCTGAGAACTTTACTGGCCTAGCATTCTACCAGCTTGGAAGAATGATGGAGTACAATGGGAAGGGGAACATGACCGTGGAGAGGGAGGGTTTATTTTAAATAGAGGAAGCACAGCTGGCAACATTTTTTTCTTGCTAAGGGGTCTTCTAGTCTGGAGTTGACAGTAGCAGAAAAAAAAAAAAGACCACTGGGTGCCTGGGAAAGATAAAAATAAATCTAAAAAATTACAAGGAAGTTTTTTAAGAAAAAGCCTATGAGGTCTGCATTGAAATGTGGTATTTCTGAAGTGCTAGAAAAACAGGGAAGAGCGTGGGATGAGAGAAGTGGTGTGGGCTTGAATCTTAGTATCTGTTTTTTCTTAGGTGTTGAAGATTAAGTTTTCCAAATGCAAAAGGAAGCACTCCTTGCCTTTCCACACCACCACCCAGGAGAAGAAAAACAGAACTAGCCAAAGAACTGCTTTATGATTTGGTATGTTCTTCTGCTCTGTCCAGTTAGAGAGCTAAACAGTACCATATCACCTGGCTACAGTGTGAAAGGCCCTCAAGACAGAGTTTTGGAAATGGAGATGGCACATATACTAGACAGGTAAGCCAAAGTGCTTGATTTGATTTAAACTAAGATTGGGGTTAAATATTTGTGAGATGCATTTTTCTGTGCTTCTGTTGTTCAGTGCTGCAAATGGTGCCTTAGTAAGGGTAATCATCAACGTCTCCATCTGCCTGCTACAGACCAGCAGGAAAGAATGAGGGGAGCTGGAAAGCCTATCATGCCCTGCAGGAAAAAAAAATAAATATGGAATTAAGGATATAAAAGGATCAAGGAGCAGTCTGAAAACTAGAGGGGGCTGGGAGAAAGTGATAAACCAGTGAAGGAATTCAGAGTGGCTTTGTGAGCTTGTTGAGGCTAGTAAGTGCATAAGAAATGACTGGCGAGAGGAGTTGAGGAGGCCTGCAGTAGTGCCTCTGTTCTCTCCACTTTCCTTGATTATCCCTTGTGGTCCATGTCACCTGCCTCTTATTCTGGCACACTTTCCTTTTGAGATCTTCAACTCCAGCGGGAAGAGGCTGGTGCATTTGCAGTTGGTACTCGTGTGTATGGCAGGAAGAGAAGCATTACCAACAGAGGAGAGCCTTGCTTGCAGTGCTCCTCACAGACAGCTGGTAGGAAAAACCTGACTTGAATTCTGCAAGGCAGGAGATGTTAGTGCTGCTCTTCAGTGGCTGAAGTGGCCTGATTTTACAGATGGAGCTTCACTGGAGAGCTCCACTTTTTTTATGTGTTCACACATAATGATACTTGAAAATAAACCAAATGTTGACATCATTTATGTAGATGGAATTCTATTGGATTGGAAATCTTTAGAAAAACATATAATCTGTAAACAAGCTCAAGAATTACAACAACTAGGGGATGAATCTTTCTGATTTCTCTCCATGTTACCTGGAAATACTTAAAAATCTGTTAAACTTACAAAATCTAAATATTGTAAATCTACCTCTGCAATACTGTATCTCATACCTAGGAGTTAGTAAAGGTGTGGAAAGCTCTTCCCAAAGAGATATTCTTGTTTCAGTCGTCTTAGACTGTATAAAACATAGGACATCCTATTGCACAAAGGAAGACAGCATGGATGATCTAATAAGACTTTCTCAGTTTCATGCCTGCGTGACTCTTAAATTCAAGTTTATATGGCAGTTGTGAGTATCATGAAAATGGTGTTAATGAGCAGACAAAGTAATCCACTGGGGCAACCACCTCTTAAGTATGTCACTTTAAGAAAGGAAAAGAAGTTGCAATTCCCCTAAAAAGTTGTTTTTTCCTACTGCATACCACATCCCCTATGACACATCATTACTTCTATTTCTGTCTCTGCAAAAGAATCCTCTTCTGTGAACTGGAGCGTGCTCATCAAAGACTGCATCCTGCATGTTGACAAGAGCTCCACTCCAGCAAATTAATGAAGTGCATGCTCAGTACTGAGCACCCAAAGTCTCACTGACTTCAATGGGACTAAACTTAATTGCTCCACTGGATTACGATAGTGTTGTCAGATCAGAAGGCTGGGAGACACTGAATAATAATGTGATTCTGCCTTTTTGTTCCCCAAGAACACAAGAGTTAGATGGCTACTAATTTATGTCTTTATAAAATAAAGTTTAATTAAGGATTTGGCCAACAGATATTGTAAAAGATTTCCAATTCTTTGGCTGCTGGTATCTTTATAGAATAAAGACAGACCAAGAGAGGTTTAAGAAATAGTGATGGCTATTTCTAACACAAAAAAGATAAAGCTCACTTCTTTCCTTCTCTGGGAATTTCTTTAACAACTGCGTAGGAAACATGGAATCAGGGATCAACAGCAAAAAAAAAAAGTGCGATTCCACTCACAATTGATGGTTTTTCCAGGACTGGGGTGGGTGGCCGAGGAACTGGCTTTTCTACTTTTTCAAGGAAACGGAGGGGCTTCTTCGGCTCTTTGACTTTATTCTTCTTCTCCAGTAGTGCCTGGGATAGACATTCAATTTAATCAGAACTGCACTACGCAGAACACCACAATAAGGCCAGTCCTCTAGATGCTAACTGTTGCTGATCACACTGACTGCAGGCAGCTGAAAGTCTTGCATTTTGCAGGCTTGTGGGTTCTATTTCTTCCTGTACATCAACTGAAAAACTTAATATGGTCAGTAGATGAGGCTGTTGGTCAGTCAGAAGAGACTGATGGGAACTTCAAAATCATACGTAAGAAGGAAGCAAGAGTTATTTTACTGTATTTACAAGTAAGTCATCAGCAATTGCATAGGATGAGTCACCTACAATTGGTATTAACTTAATCTCTAATATAATATAATACATTCTTAAGTAAAAGCATATTTCGGGGTTTTTTTTTATTTTAAAATAAGAATCTCTTTGAACCAACTGAACTGACCCCTATGCAAGCAGAGGAAGTTGTGTGTGTTACTTTCCTCATGTAATGACAAAAACATTAATTATTTTCCTATAAGACAGGGGTAAGATTCTTTCAAAACATGAAGAATGGGTAGGAACATCATAATTTAATTGCAGTTTATGTATCGCTACAGAATGACTAGAACTCTTTGTCTTTAACTATGGGTATAATGCTTGTTCCTGCGGGTTAGAAATGTTACACGGCCAGGAGATCATATGAAGGGGGTCACTTGAGGAGTGCATTGTCACCATTCCACGGCCCTTCCTCAGTGAAATGTTTTTGTACCATATGCTGTTACTGTGCAGGCTTGAACCAAATGACCCTGGACCCTTTCCTTGCAAAGTATGTTTTGAAACTCTTCTCTGCTCACCTGCAATTTCCCAGCAGCCCAGTGGCACCTACAGCAGCTCTATGAGTGGACTAATTGTGAAAGGGAAACTAACTTTCCTGAGAACTTCCTTCTGCCAAGAAAAGCCACAAGCCCATTAAGAGTGGGTTATATCTTGCTTGCAGTTGTTTGGTGGCAGATGCCAAACCTTGTCAGCCAAAGCAGGCTAACGTTGGAAATGCCACCACGGCCTCAATTCTTTCAAGACATTTTTGAACTGTTTAGAGAGCCAAAGTCTTGCCAACTTCCCATCGCAAGCTACTCAGAACGAGATATTCAGATAATTATTTCCAACTGCACGCCAATGCTTGCCTGCTGTAGGGCATCACACTTCGGCTTGCAAAGAAAAGGGAAGAGAGTATGTACATTTAAAACTTCTTCAAAATTATAATCCTGCCACTGTATAGCTTGGATCTGTAGTCTTTATTACTGAAAGAACAGGCATATTCCAGCAAGGCAAAGTGTACTGCCTTCTCTTCTCACTCGCTCTCTTTCAAACGTTCAAATACAGTATTTCGCTAGGGAGGGAAACCAAAGAAAAACTTAAGAAAAAAATCCCGTGATGAATTTTTCTCTCGAGTAATAGTGAGTTGATGGCACTTGCACATGATTTAATTGAGAAATTAATGAAGTTTGGAAATGCCAGTGGTCATTGTACAAAACCCTTCTTGCATATTGGATGTGACCTTTCAGGGCAGGATAATCAGTTGCTCCAGAAAAGGAGAGAGATTTCCAGGTGGAGGGGATAAAATGCTTTCTTATTGAAAACTTCTGAAATGGAAGAATCAAAGCCTATAAACTGCTTATAAGCCATGTGAAACGGTTACAGCTCAAAAATGTTGAGAGATTTTCTGAACCTTTTCTTGTATTTGATGACCTTAGAGCTCTCTGGCATGAAGACTGTAACAATGCTTGCTATGATTTATAAGGTGTTTTGCATGATGGGTGGGGAACTGAAAGAAAAAAAGCTGCTGTAATTGTGATTCTTTTGAAAACAATGGCTCCTTTGTTTATTAGTACAATGCTGCATTCATAAGAATTTTTCTAATAAAACCTTAGTCTCCAAAAATATTTCTTGCTAACCAGAATAACAAAATAGAACCAGAACAACAACTTTTAAAGACAGAAAACTCTATGAGCACTTGTGACAAGAGGGAATTTTTATTAATGTAGATTTGAGAAATACTGCAGTTCCCAGAAGTGGTTTTAAGTTTTCATGCCAGCACAGTCTAGTGCCTGCTTTGCTATCTTTACTAAGTCAAAAATGCTTACCATTTGTGCTCTCTAATCTGAAGGCTGAAGTTAATTTAAGACTTTAATGCAAGAAAAGAAAAACTGGGTTTTTGCATTAACTGGTTTTGCCTAACTTAACAAGTGACTATTTTTCAAAACAGGCAGACCAGGGCCACTGTAAAATACTTTCTTGAAAAAGAAAAAAGTGCTAAATTTCTGAACCACATACTTCAAATGTCACTGCCTACATACCACACTCTAATTTTTCAGAGATAGACTACATTACTTTTTTCAGATAGTAGGTTCAGAGTCATGGTATAATCTGGTTGGATTGGACAGTGAAGAACCACCCAATTCATCTCCTTTTCATTTTCCTGGCAAATACAGTGAACAGCAAATGGCACCCATGCTTT
The DNA here is from genome assembly GCA_013400335.1 of Eurystomus gularis. Taxonomy (NCBI): domain Eukaryota; kingdom Metazoa; phylum Chordata; class Aves; order Coraciiformes; family Coraciidae; genus Eurystomus; species Eurystomus gularis. The sequence continues at coordinate 21,427 of VZZY01013238.1, read as the reverse complement.
TGGCCATAGACCTCAGTTCCTTTGCTAGCTTCTGATAGAAGCAGAACTCTTGACAGGATAGTGGCTTGAGAAACAACGCTCTGTTCAAAGAAATAATTGTTCAGATGCCTTCCTTATCTTCTCTGTGATCCTCTCCTTTTCATAAGACACTAGGTATATTTTATTTTCAGCTACGGCACAGAGTATACAAATCATCTTTCTCTTTATTCCTTTTTGCCTGCAAATGAAGGTGGTGTGATCATCAAGGATGGACAGACTACCTACTTTGCAATGCAAGCGCGGCTGCTGCATCTGGGCTGATAAAGACTGACATAATAGCTCTTAGAGCTTGTCTGAGCATGAGCCATCCAACACTGTGTTGGAGATCTGCTCCTGATGAAATAACTGCTTGAACAGGTTTTCCTACACTTTGAAGTTGGCAGAGATTTTTCTCCAGAGACGTTCTTGGCCCCTCTACTTCTCCACCTCCTTCCAGCAACCAGATAAAGGAAAACAGACGTGGTGAGAGTTGCACTTCATGCTGAGGTGAGAGGTTCTTTGTTCGGACATCACCTTGTTCCCGCACTTTGAAACTACCTGACACTTCACTCCTGCTGAGTCACCAGAGCATAGAGGGTCACCCTGAAGTCATGCATTGTTCTGCACTGGGATTTGTTCTGGCAGCTCCTCCATTCCTTGGTGTATTCAGTTACCTAGTTGCATTTATTTCCTATAGTAATTAGCCAGACCAGTATGCCATCTCCTTAATGCCTCGGATTTTCACACAAGACTGTCTATACAATGGCTCACTTGCATTCCTTAAAGCACTGTCATCTGCACGGGCTAGGAACCAGCTTTCCTTGTCCTTTTACACATCTGGCTTAAGATATAGATCATTGTTTTTACTGTAAATTCTGGGTGACTCCTGTTTCTGCCACGTTCTCTTGTTTTAGAGAATTATTCAAAGAATACTGAGTGTACATAATACTCCTGCTTCTCAAAACGTCTGCTTCTGAAATCACTTCTTTCGGGCTTAGTTTCAAGTCTGGAAGAAGCTGTTCTTATTCTCAAGAGGACACAGATCCTTTTTGTAGTTCATTGGATAATTGCTTGTCCCTTCTTGCAAGCTTTAAGCTTAGAAAAACCCTCAATATGGCAAGCCAAAAGGAACATAATGAACAGGACTAGTCCATCTTGCCACTTGTTTGGCCAGAGAAGCAAGCCTTGAAAACCAGAAGTAAACTTCTGAGGCCAAAATCTAACACTCCTCCTCTATTTGCCACCTCCTTTCACGGATATTCAGGGAAAATGAAAGAAACTCATTCTAGAGCTACATCACTGTGTACTCTCTGAATTTGCTAGAGTTCTGCTTTATTTCTAGGATTATGAGAGAAAACACGTGTAGATTAAGTGTGCTAGGACAGCACTAAGAAGAGGCTTTTGAAGACCAAACTGGCCTAGCTGCTCAGCTATAGAAATAATGCAAAGCAGCACAGTGCCCTTCTGAGGCGATCCCTAATTGCCTGCTTTAAACATCTTTCATCCTGTGTGTGATGGAGGCTGTTGGCACGACTGAGACTGCTTATGCCAAGTGGTCAGACAGCTGTCCTCTCACGTGCTAAATTCTATTAACTTAAGGACTCCACACCCTTTACTGCCCTCTTCTTGACAGCTCCAGCAGCTTATGAGGTGGACCTGTCAGAGAGGCACTGCTAAGCCAGAACATGCTATAGCCACCAAACTTAAGAAGCAAAAGCCTCTGATGGGAGAAGTGGTCAGTACCAGCACTACAGAGCTCAAGCACTAATTAGGGCTGTTGCTCTGAATAGAAAGTTTCTTTAAACCTAACGGTGACAGAGGCAGTCTGGGTATTTCACAGTGTCAGTACTTTCTGCTTGTCTGGACCAACCAGTCTGGTGCCTACTTCTGTAGATCTAAAAGCAGCAGTTACATTTGGCATAGTGGATTTATCCTCTTTGCCTGTGAAGGAAATGTTTTGTGATTTTAAAAGAATACACATTTTGCCTTCTTGTTGTTGGGAAATGAATACTAGTTATGTTAGCCCTTCAGCTGGTATAAATCATAGACCGAGTGATCTACACTGATTTCAAAAAGAAAATATGCAGAAGTGTCTGCCGTTGTGCATTCCATCTCCCTTCGGCCACCAATTTTTCTCTGAAGACATCACTGTGTGAGCAGCCAGCATTACAGCATACTTCTCTGTGACTACACTTGAGACACTCCACTGCAGTCTTTTAAACCATGAGAAGTATTTTGGACAAACAGAACACAATTTCTGTAACTGGAATTCAGCTCTGAAAGCTTGGGCTAATGTTCTGCTGCCTGTGAGAACTATGTTATGATCCAGACTACACATAGTCACTACTTAAATTTTATGCAAAAAGCACCCAAACTCAAACCCCTTCAACACTGCTGTGCCTTCGTGTCTAAAACTGTAGTGAATTAATGTCTTTAGTTCTTGAACAATGCCCATAGCACTCAAGATTTTCTTTGAAAATTTTCCTTCTGAATAATAATCAGATGCAATGTTTCATCTTTTACAAGATCCAGTGGAATTTAAATTTGAGATAATATGATTGATTTTTCAGAACAAGATTTGAATTTAAAATTCACTAGTAGAAAGTTACTGGCTGCATTGAGAGTATTATTAAATTACACTAAAAAAAGAAAGCCATACACATCATTTCCAATTATTAAATATTTCTTCACTAAATAAACCATAAGTGAAAGTTTCCCAGCTTTGCAAATGAAATACCATATTTTTCAGAGGTACAGCAGCCAGCTAAGAATATGTCCGTATTTAAAAAACAGGTAAACCTCAACAGCATCACAAGTAGCATATTTAAAAGTACATGTAATTTACAAATATTGTGATTGTAGATGCAAATGAGGCACTTCTTTCCTCAGTGGTTAATTGCATATGTGGACACCTCATCTGCATGAACAGTTGTGATAAATTAAGATATGCAAACCACTGTTAGCATGTTTGCAAATCAGATGCTAGAGAAAACGAACAACGGTGATGGAGCTGAATGAAGCTCCACTGTTCTGATCCAGTTTTATGAGTAGGGTCATTTTAATCATGCTCTGCAGCAGGTGTTTTTACAATATGTACTTAAAATGTACACTTTTTGAAATGTATAGAGTTTTTAGAATATGAATCCAGATTTGGTTTATTTAATTATTAGTACTTTGACAGCATAACCAGTAGGCTTGCTACTTGTGCATTAGAAAAACAAGGGAGAAATGAGAATGAGCAAATGGCAGGAGAGAATTTCTAACTGGCCTAAGATGTTCCAATTGAAATACTTGATCTGTAGGAAGACAGAAGCAGCTATGCTTGTTTTTTTTCAGGGCTGGAGCAGAAGCACAGATAATAGGGAGAGAGAGTACTGACAGACTGGCTTCCAGAGCAAGACTGGTCATGCCTACAACAGTCTGAATGTTTGATCCATTCTGTCCTTGAAGCCATCTTAGAGAAAATAGGAATTTAGCAGAGGAAATTGGGAGAAAGCTTACACATGTGTCTTCCCAATCGCATTTCTGAGCAGTTCAAATCTAAAAGGAACTGATGTGCTGCTGGATGCAGCTCCATACCTGGTGAACTTGTGCCAAATCCACCTCTAGCCTTGCTGATCTTTTAACAAATCCAGTCTTAGTGGTAGTGTACTTAGGTTTTGGAGCTTTAATCTTGACCTGGGTGACAGAATCTGGGAGAGATGCTTCCAGTTCACATAGTCCTAAGAAATACAAACAGTGATTAAGTAATGGAGTGGTGGGGAGAGAAATTAGAGTTTTGTTAATATTTGAAGTAAATATCTCATACAAACCAAGTCTTCCAAAATGCCTCACCTGCAAAGGTATCTAGATAGAAATTTTTTACCACATAGCGTTCAGAATGGTTGTCTGGGAAATAACCAATTCTAGACAAAGGAGCATATGTTTGTGATGCAAAGTCAGTATACTCTTCAATGATATCTCGTCTCTCCAGTTTCCCCATCACATTCTTCCTCTTAGCAATCAGTTTCCTGAGCACTGAAAAGGAAACACAAACGTGAGAATGTTCTTCATACAAATAGTTCTAAAAAAGCTGTATCTTCAGAAATTCATGAAAGCTTTTGCTAGTTCCAATAAAACCATGACCTGTTTGACCAGAACAAACTCTAGCCATGCATATCTATATTGTAGATGCAGCCTCTTTCGTCCTGAATAAAGACTGCAACCTTGTGAAAATAGAAATGGCATGTCTGAAAACTAAGTCTCATACCGCTCTCTCCCTGGTTTTCAAACTTACTCAGTGCAAAGTCATGCTGAATCTTTTTACATTGCTCTTCTTTAGCCTTCTGATGATTTTGCCAGTGGTCATCCAAGCGCTTGGCATCCAGCTCATTCTGATTCTCCTCTCGCCTCTGCAGCAGCTTCTTTAAGACCTCTAGTCGAACTTCCTGCAACCTGCAAGGAAAGAAAAGGCCAGGTATGACCTACTGTAGTCTGCAGTGTTCTGTGCAATGCTGTCATCATCAGATCCCACGCACTGACTACTTTGCGCATAGTTCATATTGCCTATCTTGTATTTAATCTCTCATTTTTAAAAGTGAGTTTAGCACTGGAGAAAAGTATTGTGGTAACAGCCTCTTACATCGAATTTAACAAAAATATCCCTTCCCAAAATCAGGAGCTGAATGAAGCATTAAAAGGCTTGTACCCTTCAGCCAATTCTCTAAACCTTCTTGTTCCTTCTCTATTCAGTCAATAACTAAAAGAAGTAAAGAATATAACTGGACTCCTACTTTTCTATTTCCTGTTCTCTAAAGGTCCACTCCTTCCTCTCCATATCATCCATCATTTTCCTCCTCTTTGCGATGTGTGAGGCACTGTCCATGGCTGGAAGAGTTGCTTCCCATGCACGTTTTTCCCGGGCACGTTCAATCATCTCCACTTCGGCTAGACCTGCTGGTAGCCCCCGACCTTACAGGGACAAGAAGCAGTAGCTCTTCATGGTGAGTCAAACAAATCATCACCACCACCAAAAAGTATCAGAGGGTTGGATATGTTAAACACATGCAGAACTGTCAGCAGCTGGAAGGAAATACTTCTAAGGTCAGTAAAATTCTACAGTATGAGGAATGGTAGGACCTGCAGTTGCTACAGCTTAGTTGACATTAGCACTAGCACTTCATTCCTCTACTGCAGGCTGCAGAGGAGGAAAAACTTTTCCAAGACGCTTTCCGAGAATTAGCACTTTCTTTGGCATATCCAATGTCCATCATTATTGCAGGTGGGACACTAGGAAATGAGGACCACAGGTATATTCTGGAGCAGCAGTGCTCATACTGTTTATTTACTGATGTCTAACCCAGAACAGCTGAAGAACAGCAGGTAAATGGAAAAGCTACTCCTAGTTTGTATTTGTAAAACATATGACTTCTTTATATTGCATGATCTCAAAACTTTGTGAAATGCCCCAGAACAGTGCTATTAAGTAGGGAAATATCCTGCTTATTTCAGAAATAGATAAAATAATGTGCCCCAAAGGAAGACAATAAAGGGCTGCCAAAGCTGGCAATAGACTTGAAACCTGACAGGAAAAAAAGAACCTCCTGCTAAAGAAACCACATTATTATTACCATTTATCTTGATTTCACAACTCACCCCAAGTGAGTGTAGCAAGCGTCAGAAGTTCAGGGACTGAGCCACTGGGAATTACATATTCAGGGGAATAGGGATCTGTCTGGGCTTCACCATCCCTGTAATCTGTCTGTGTGCCCAAAGTTCGTAACTTGGGACCAAAGATCATGCTGTCTCTTGTCTCTGGCTTGACATCCGGCTCTGTTCTAAAAAGAGGTGCAAGATGGAAGAACATTTGTCACATTCATTAAAAAAATAAACAAAACAGAAACACAACACTAAATCAAAGGTAGGATATCCAAATGTGTTTTGTCTTAATATTGCTCCCATTGATGTTAATTGCATTATCTTTAGTAAAAGCAGATTGAGGCTGCATGGAGTCCTCTGAAGCCTCCCTCCCTAGGTAAAAAAGCCAGAAATCTTCTTGGTTTAGCTGTCATAAGTTATTACATTCAAATCTTCCCCATGTATCCATTCTAAAGCATTACTTTTAATAGGCACAAAAAGTTAACTAATAGTTGAGTGAAGTAGGACTGCTTCAATTTAGCTTACATGTTTGTCTTTGCAACAATTCTAGAACAAAAATTCAATTCTGATGTAAGCACATGCAACTTCCATTGACGCTACTAGGAAAGGAATCTCCTTATCGCCCCTCAAAATTTGATCCCCACTGAAAACCACATTAGGCTACTTCATGGATGCTCTACACCACTGAACAGTATTGCAACTATCACAGAGATTGTAACAAAATATCAAAATATTTCTCAATAATATTGCTGTATTGGAGAATCTTCTTTGCATCGCTATCTCTTCTAGGATTCAGAGACACTTGGCATTCTGTTTCAGGCCTCATAATCATAAGACACTTGAGGCACATGTCCTTTACCCCACAAAGCACTACTCATACACTGCAAGCAAACTGTGAAACAGTCTGTCACTTGTTTCCTCAGGAATTCTTACGGTGAACAAACCTCTACCTCGTAACAAGATTTTCCTGTTGGTTCATTATGAAAAATATTGGTCACCAGCTAAATAGTTTTCCAATCTTTTTTTTCTAGTGAGATGTGACCCACTACAGTGTTCCAGAACTCACTACTTACTTCGTCATTGCGTAAGTAACATCTAGTGGAAGCAGCTTATGAGAAGAGATGAGGGGTCTGAAAAGAGAGAATGCAGATGTAAGACAACAACCACGAGTGTGAAAGGTCATTATGGTTTAGAAAAACTGCAGTCCACCAATTTCAGTGGAGTTACACTGATTTTCCACAACCCAGGTTCTGTAGTTGCATGTTTAAGAATTATGTCTGAATATTAAAGGAACTCCTTCATAGCTAAGGAGTAACACAGAGTTTCACCAGTAGCATTGAGTGTTACTCTTCTGTCAAAGCAGAAAGCGGAATTGAAAAACAAGGCAGTAATTAAAATGAGTTAGTTTTGAGTACCCTCAAAATATTTTGTGTATGTTTTACTAATTAGTTTATTTTTTTCACTTCCAGCTTTTGAGAGAGGTTTTTTTAATAACTTCTTGAAATCCTGAAATGAATTCCAACCATCAGCTGGTAAGCTAAGCTGTTTTGGACCTACCTAATTTGAATGTTTCCTTTTTTGCAGTATTTGATCAAGTATCTTGAAAGCGATATGGGCTCAGTGACATACTAGTAATTCCTTCTTAGGCATTCTTATAGTTTGCATATTGCAGTTCACTATCGATTTCCCTTAGCCTTTGAGAGACTTTAAAGCTTCATTTCAAATTGCAGAAGATAACATCCTCTTTGTCCTTCTTTTGTTAAAGGAGCCATAAAGAACTTCAGTTTATTAAACTTGGCTTTTTTTTTTTCTATTTAAAGTGGATATATTGGTCAATAGCTGCTGACTATAATAATGAATGTAATTCAAAGTATATGTGACTAAGTTGAGAATGTTTGTATACTAGTTGTTGGTTCAGATCTTAAGTTCATTGCTGACCCGCAGTGTCATTCTGGAAGGAGCAGAGAAACCCTGCAGTACTGGACATTGATGGAAAGCTAATGAAGGACTCCCTTCACTCCTTTTCTGCTCCTGGCAGAAACTGGGAGTTAAAAGGTTCCTTCTTAAGAAGACAGCTTTCCAGGAGTCTGGAGAACTGCAATGGCTTTGTGAGGGTCTTCATCCCCTGTGAGGGAGAACCTAGAGCCCAAAGATTTCTACAAATAATTATTAAGTACAGAATGCCTGGCACATTTGCTTATGTGGTAACTCATTACCTGAAAGTTCTGGCATAGCACGATTCAAAAAGACCTTGTGCTTTAAGACTGGTTACTATTTAGATTTTCCATAGCAGTGATCAAAGAATTGACAGAAAAGACAAAAAATAAGGCTCTGGCATTTATTTAGGTGCTCTTTAAACTGCACAAAAGCAAGCAAGCTTCTGAACTCTATTTCAAATCAGTTCGTTGCCTACCGTGCAAAATATTTGTAGCGATTCCTTCCACTAACTTCAGGGTCTTCGTACACAATTTGAGGTATTTGGAGAGAAGACTGAGCTCTAGAAGCCAAAATACAGGACATCATACTTGAAGCACATTCAGAGTAGTTCTGATCTTTTTAACTGATGCTTTTTTAAAAAAAATTTCCTTCTACTTCCCTGGTTGTGCAAACACGCACACGACAAATCCCACAAAGTGGCCACACTGATACAAGCAATTATACCTTGTTTTCTTCATACTTACATATACAGCAAAACAGCTTGACACTTTATGTATATTTCCCACTATGTGTGGGTAAGAAATGGTCATTTGCTGCCTTTAATAAAACTTTCTTATGTGTTTGTCATGAAAAAGATTGGCCACCTGTAAATGCCTGACCTTGTAAACTAAAGAACTTTTATTGGGAGTGGGAGGAGCAAGCTCAATTCCTTAAGAGTGCAAAACCTTCTGTAAGAGAAAATAGGTGTAAAGGAGTAGAATGAACAAAGGGGAAGACTACCACTTTCTATCTTTCAAAAGTAGCTAGCGATTTTGAGCAAATGTAGGAAATTTTAAAATGAGCAATTTCAATTTGAATTCTCCAGTAAAGGAGAAAAATTAGGATGATCACATGAATGTTTCAAAACCGATGCTGAAACAAACATATATTTGGTAAGAACAGTCTTTCTTAATTTTTTCTCCATCTTGAATTTAAAGTAGGCAGACTTTCAATTATTCACTATAACACCTTGGAGGATTTTCTCTACTTTAAAGCTCTTGAAGACCATGAGGTAAACCTCTTTAAGGCAGTCAGTGAGAGAATGGCTACAACTGGGTGCTTTGAAAACTATGCATCAGGACTACTATTTGATTTCACAAACACTTTCTACTCCAGTCTTACTCTTTTCAACCTGCAAGGTGGTTAAAGACAAGAAACATAAGTGCTTTAAAAAAAAATGCCGTATCATGCCATTAAGAGAAGTCATTTCCTTAAGCTATATATATATATGGCAAGTCCTGAAGGTCATGTTTTTCAGAAGATGATTTTTGGCAACTTCTAAGAATCCTAAGAATCCTGACCTTACATGTATGGGATTGTGGCTGCTGCCTAAATACAGAGGTATATTTACAGAGATACAATTAACAGTATATAACATTGCTTGACAGTTGGGATCAAAACGGGACTGCGTGCTGAGATTAGTTATCTTCAAGACCTCACCCAAGTCCTGCCAGCTGTGCTGTGGAACTCGGGAGCCACAGTATGGCTACCCACTACAGCAAAGCCTATACAGAGATGCTTCATTAACCTCCCCTGACATACAATTTACTGCCAAGGTAAGTTTAGAGTAATCTCTTCCCAGCGCTTTCACTCCTATCACATAACAAAAGAGAGGGGAATGTTTGGAGATGCAGTGAGGTAACCTGAGATACTTGCTCAGCACTAATCAACCTATTATTGTGACATTGTGTTTGTAACTGAAATGAGTTAATTGAGCTGATGGCTGGTTCCACTAGCTGGCTCTTTACGTATCAGACTGTTGCTCCATCCAGATGGATTTGTGTTTCATTCAGCACAGGTGGGCACTTATTCTTATGACCTAACTTTATTAGCATAAGCTGTTCATCCTATTATGGTATAGTCATGGGCACAATGGGAACCCAGTGAAATAGCCCCTTTTATTCCACAGATCCTGCCTCTTGCATGTCCTTGACTTATATTTGCTGACTTGGCCGAAATAAATGAGCATTTATTCCTGGTAACCTTGCAGAGGCAATGCAACTCCTGAGAAGACAGCTGGGAAATAGTCTATCTTCTGCATCAGCAACACTGTCAATCAGTGCAGGTTGAAATAGAGGCGATGTATTTCTCTTTTTTTTGTTAATGTAAATACAGTTTGCAAATACATGTTGTTGAAATGTCAATCAATTTTAAAGCAGCACAGGCATCAAGTAAGTTCTTGTTACAGAATAACAGGCAAAATATAAGAGGCCACCAAGGTTTTCATCTGCTGGGTACAGTTTGAAATGCTGAAAATAATAATAAGGGGGGGGAAAGGCTATTATTATTTTATTATGGAAATTAGAAGAATATGCTTTTGAAACTGAACAAAACCAGGTGTGAAATCCACTGTTATCACCCTTAAACATCTTTGATTACTATCTGGCGTGTAGTAAACTCAGTTACCAGCAACCCCAGAGCATGCGTTATCTGAAAAGCTCATGGTCTAAAGTTAGCTTGTTAATGCAGCAAAAACCTCTGAAAACAACTACCTAGGCTGATGCCTACAGTCTTGAATACAACTACAAAAGGACAACTGAAAATGGACTCCAGAAAATGCATGGCATGACAAAACACATAAACTTTTAGAAAATATTTGCCGAATCAGAAGCCCAAATTGTGATGCCAGGATAAAGCTCAACTAAGAAACCCCTGCACTAAAAATGCGGTGCCCTGGTTCAGGGCCCATACACCTTTGAATGAGCAGCAAAAGCAATCTAACCAGCCGCATCTGCGTGGGACCAGAAAGAAACAGCTCCTGCTGAAGTAACACACGAGTCACCGAAGCCTTCATAATATAGCTCCTCCATAAGAGACTGAAATAATTCTCTTCTCTTTCCCGGCAACCGCTGCAGAGCAGATAGCACAGGGATGAAGGAATGCGCAACATCCACCCTGTAAGAAACAGATGGGCAACCATACTCCACAACAGCTGCAATCTCTTAATTTCAAGGGAAATATAAGTAGGAGCAAATTGCAGTCATCTCCTCTCCAGTGTACATGGGTTTTTGTTGGTTTTGTTTGTGTGTTTGTTTTAAATTATCCAACCGTAGAACACTTACGCAGCAAGCTGCTGAAGAGCCTCCAGGCGCTGTTGAGCCCTCCCTCTCCATCTTCGGTCAATAAATGGAGGCACTGGATCTTTGCCCTCCAAGCACAGACTGCAGCCTGGGACATGGATCGAGCTACTAAACATGCTTCTGAACATCGGTGCCTTTACCTGATGTTTGTGTGGACACAAAGAAAAGAGGCAGGAATTTTGAGATTTCAAACAGCATTAAAGAGATCAGAATTTCAGTCTGCCATGATTTACAGCACTGCACATTTGGGATGGGGAAAAGAAGAAGGCATACATATGCTAATGATGTCAGCTGGTTAGATGGCACTTCTCAAGATGTGGAGCATACCAGACTAGCAGCAGATGCACAGATATGTCTTCTGGCTGTTTTCCAGTGTCTAAACTTATACATAAATCGAAGGGTCTAACGGTTCGTTACATAAAGAAGTTAGTGAGCGGTAACTGTGAATGCGCTGTAACGTGAACTTCCAGCACATTACCCCAAGTAACTCCCTCCTATTTCGTGCGCTCTAGAAGTGAAGGAACACAGCCCACTTACAGAGTAAAGTTACATTATTTTATACTGTAACAACTTTAGCATGTGTTAAAAATGCCTTAATGGGAGTTAGCACACAAAAACGATCACATTAAAAATCCACACCCTTCCAAGCACTGATTTCCCCGGGTAGCTATGCCTTAAATCTCTAGATTTGTGGTTGCCAATAAATCTCTGCAATCGTGACTCAAGTATAAGTGATGTAGCTATATTGGCTTGAGCTTCTGTAAAGCCTGAAATCAGATTTGAATTGTGAATTGCCCCTTTCATTTCAGGGAGTGCTAACTCAGATGCATATAGGGTAGGGGTGACGTTTCAAGTACTAACTCACTAGAGTGTAAGTGTCAGATGATGAAGACCTGGGCATCCTACTATGAGAAGCTGCTTGCTGGGTAAGAGACTGCACTTGTGTTTCATTTCTCTTCAAAGGGAATTCAACTCTTGAGATATTGGACAACCCTCTAAACTAGTATTATTACAATCCCTGTCCACCCCATTTTGTGATGCTATAGATTTAGAATTCAAAGTTGTATTGTTTTGAATTGCACATTATGCACTTGCTGATTCACGCGCTTAAAACATGTTTTGCGTGAGTCAGTCTTTCACCATATCCATCTGCAATGCTACAGCTATGACACGACATCAGTAGTGACAATGTGCCTGCTTACTTTGTCTGGCCTGAACTGTTAACAGTCGTATCGTTGCAAGGATCTCTATGAGGACAGGCAATGTTTCCAGCTCCGCGTGTATGTCTCTCTACAAAGAGGCAGCCAAACACACATTTTCTTCATGTAGATTTAAGAAAGGGTCTGAGATAATGGCTTGAGAGACATACAGAAACATTCTTCAAACAAATGTTTCTTGATTCCATTGTTGGGAAGCTGCTCAGGGGTCTTCTCCTCACCGTACAGCAATGGAGTTTCAGAGTTCAGAATATCTGCCTTGCAGGCTCGGTCAAGTGCATAGCTTCAGGATGACTCTTTGTTTAGAGTCTAATTCATTGTGCAGTTTTACCAAGTCTCCTTTCCTTTGGCATTCTACCTGTTTGCAACCTATCTAGCCATCAAGCACTGCTGCCTAAAGCTGGGACTCCATCTCCCACAGACATGGCCTGGCTGGTTTTAAACTAGCCAGGGTGAATACTGACAGCAGAGGAGCAAACGCAGTAGGGAGCTAAGCGTGGCCTAACTAGCTAACGGCCCAGCTAGGAAGTTAAACTGCCCTAATCTAGTATGAAGAATCAGGATGGGTTTGCAGTTTTTACAGGCTACTTAGCTGTTCCTACCTAGTTCATTTTAAACTGTCCAAGGATACTACCTCGAGCTGTAGTGGTTAAGTATATCCCAAGGTAAGTGAGCAGCACTGTGTGAAACAACACTTTTTAACAGGTCTGCTTGAATAACAGCCCAACAACGGTCCAGTGATTTTGTTAGATCTTAACAATGTATACAAGCTATTGTTAGCAGCATTTGGAGATAATTCTGTTAAAAATACTGACACACAATTTAGGAAATCACTTAGGACATGAAACTGGGCATTTCTAGGCCACTGCTACAGTCACCCTAGGGCAGCAATCATGGTTACTCCCTGTGTTAAGCCTTGTTTTAGATAAAACTGCTTTGCTTGCTTTGTATTTTGCTGTTTCAAGGGAGCAGCTTAGAACTGAGACAGTTTCTACCCATGTGTACGCATATGTACAGAAGGGGCACGTGAACTATCTTTGGCCAACACCTACCACTTTGTCACTGACAAGTTGAACATTGACATTTGACTTTGAATGGTCCTTCTCACTTGATAGTGTGTGCACAGGGTCTGAAAGGTAAGGGAACAAAGGGAACTAGTTACGTATTTGAGGAATCAGCATGAACTGTCATGTCCCTCTTCAAGTCTGTTCATAAGAGAGTAAAAACACCAGGAAAGAAAAACACTGAAATACACGTCTCCGTATCAAAGAAATTCCACCATCACACAAATGAGCCACAGAGGTGAAATATTACCGTTCTGTGGAACACGCACATGACTTTATGAAAAATCAACCTAAGCCGAAAATGAAGACACAGAACAGAAAAAAGGCAAGCACGGTGCAATGGTAATCAGTGGAAATACCATGCTGCACATGACGCTTCTCTCGGGGATAGAGAGCTAGTGTTGGCCTTCCTCCAGCTCGCCTGTGTTTCACAGTCCTCCCAAGCCTCTCCTCGCCCCCGACCCCTCTGTCCCTGCTGCCAACCCCAGAGCTGTGCCGCTGCCTGGGTCTGCCCTGCTCCCGGGGCAGCGCTCACACTCCCAGC
>VZZY01013236.1:0-20169 GCA_013400335.1 Eurystomus gularis | reverse complement strand
GACTTTCGAAGGGGTGTTGCTGGGTTCAGTGTCGGCCTGTGCGATCAGGGAACTGATGGCAGCATAAAATGATGATGGCTGAACCAGAACAACCCAGCTATAAAATTCTTTATGTCCCTACAGCAGAGCCTATTGCAAAGGGGAAATTTTACTAATATTAACAAAATTCATTTATAAATAAGTTGGTGGCATTAAGTAAGAATATTATATAGGCTACAGCCTTGCATGGTGTATTTTAACATGCCTTTGATCACGACTTCCATCCGTTAATGCCCATCAAACACCAGGGATTTATCACTATTAATATAGAGTTTTAAGTAACTGGTATGGATATTACTAATATCAAATTACTTATGAAAATCGATTTTTTTTTCCCCTTGAATTCATCAGTGTGTGGTTCCTTGTCCTGCTTGTCTAAGAAGTCCAGGTTCTCTAGTGATTTAATTGTTTGAGTGGAGGAAGCCAAATCTTACTCCTAATTCCCACCTGACTCTTACCACATTCATGCTTCTCCCTTAGGACAGAAGTGAGATCAGAGAAGGGACAGAGTTTGCTTAAGGAGGTGTAGATTTTGTGCCCTCACTAGCCCTCTCAGAATTGTTCTTTTCTAGTGAAATTAGAGATGTTTAGCTGTAATATGCATGAGAGCCAAGATTTCAAAGAGCAGCAGGTACTGCCTCAGAGCACTGTTCTGAGAGCTTTAACCCAATTTCTACAGATCTATGACTGGCTCAGAGACTTCAGAGAGCCTCTTTGCTTCCTCATGAGCAGCTCTGGCAGGGAATTAAATTTCCCTAAACTGCTTCTGAATTATTATTATGAACTTTTGCACTTAGTAACTACAATCATTTTAATACAAGGTCATCGTCTGCTGCAGTTAATTATTTAAACTGAATTTGCACATCCATACTAGGTTATACACCTTGGCTTCAGGCAGGTTGGCAGAGAACCACTATAGATGGAAAATACATTTGCTCTAAACAGGCTCTCTTAAATTGGAATTGAAGAGCCTCTTTCCTCATGATGGAATAAGACGCCTTCATTTAAGGAAAGATATCAGAATTCAATTATATTTTTTCCCATGTATAATGCATGACCTGTCAACATATACCATGTGGGTTTTACTGCAGCTTTCTTTTGCAGGATTGTCACCTATAAGACTCAGAACACAGCTTAGGAATGACAAGGGCATAGTCCCTTCAGTTAAAGAATCTGGTTAGAAAATTTATTTCCCGAAGGTAATTATTAAATTAACTTATCCTAGATGACCTTTGGACAATGTTGGAAAACTATTTTCCTAATAAACTTTTGCACTATAAACAGAACGTTGTTCATAATATGAGGGAATTCCTACTCACGTAAGTTTCTTCAACTTGAGGGAAAGATAAGGTAATGCTTTCCATCAAGTCCTCTAAAGATTTCATCACTGTTAACCTGCTTTACATAGATTTTTTCCTTGGGCATGGTGGTGAGAAACCTTTACTAAATAGATAGACGAGAAAGAAATAGGGAAGAGGAGGACAGATGGGAGTCTGCCATTCAGAGCAGAGTGCAAAAAATAAAGAAAAAGCAAGATAAGAACACCCAAGAAGTAATGATTTGAGTTAAATCTTAGGCCTCCATGAAGTCAAAAGCTCTTACAGTTTACAAATATTTGCAGGAATTACCTTTAAAATATAATCCTGAGACCAACTCTATTCCACGTAGCAAAGACATATGAGGGAGTGTGTTTCAGAAGGGCCCAATTCATGTGTGTAGTTCACATTAACTGAAGAATACACTATCTTTGATATAGACTACTTTGTTAGACAGCTCAGTCAGTAGATTTTTATTCTTGTATTTTATTTGTATTTGATTTGATTTATATATTTTTTTTTAATATCAGAAATTTTGTTTTCCCATCTCACAAATTTTAAACAGGTGACATCCTGCTGACCAAGAAGTCTTTAGGTCATTAATTGTTTCCTCCAAAGAAAGCAAAATGGTTTTAACGGCATATTTTCATTTCACTGTTTAATGTTGGACTAGAAATTTGTGAGTGACAGTCGTAATGTGGTTGGTGCCCTTTGTTGATGAGCAGCTGGTTGTTGAGGACATTATATTCTTATCATTTCTGAGTGAGATGTGTTCTCCATTCTCATGATTTGCAGCGGTTTCACTCATATGCTAACTTTTTGAAGAGGGTTTGATCTGTGATTTGAAATACTTGACATTTCCTAAGTAATTGGATGAATTCTGAGACTCAGCTTCTGCAGAGCTAATGGTTCTCACAAAATTTTATGTCTTCCAAGAACTGCACTACAGGCTAAAGTGTTGACATGTTTTCAGGAGCAAGCAAGGCAAGTGAAGTTGGTGAGAAAGTGTGTTTTTGGGAAAGGGGACAGGAAGAAAAAGCAGGAAAACTGTACTCCTGTAGTATTGCTCACAATTTGTTTCAGATTATTGACAAGTCTGAAGTGCAAACACTCCTTGAATTCTGTTAAATATAGGTATTCTCTGCACTTAAAGTTTTGTAAAGGAAAAACATAAGATACCTGTACTTCATGTCAGCCTTCACTCTGGTTTCACTACAACAAAACAGGCAGGGAACGATTTTGTGAGTTCTGTTGAGCATTGTTTTGTTTCCTTCTATTAAGTCTTTATGGCTACTTGTATTTCAGAACTGTTAGTGGTGTTTGATGCTTTTTTGAGCTGAACAAGTTGAAAATAAAGTTTGCCTCTCCACTGAGCTGTAGTCATTTCTTCCTGGTCAGAAAAGGTCCTTGAAGAGCTTTTTTCTCTTTGCCAAGGACAACTGGAAATCAACACAACCATGTAGTGCGTAATGCACAGACAGGAACAAACTCAGACTACTCTCGTCTTCAACTTTAAAGGGAAGTAGGATCTTGTTTACTGACAGGAGTGGCTGGCATGGTAGAGTTAGTGAATTATCGCCTCTTTCAGGCCTTATCTCTCCGCCTGCACTCTGTCAAACTTCTGCTGAACTGAACAAAAGTCATGCCACTGTATTACCCCTTTTAAGTCTGAAAATCTGTCACCAGATAGACACTGTGCAGGCTTTTAGTATGAACTGTGCTGGCTTCCCCAAAATATGAGCAGAGTGTGTAATGATTATGACCTTACACTTGCAAGCACTTGCAAAAATATCGAATATAATCTTTTTGTCATCATTCAGCTTCAGAGAAATTAAATTGTAAAACATCTGTGCTAAGGTAAAATGTGCAGGTTTTCCAATGGAGTATTTATTTTCTGTTATGGTATTAATCTTTCCCAATGGAGATATTGAGTCTGGGGACCCACCTTCACAGAGGTAACTGAAAGATCAGGTCCTATCTTGCAGAAAAGATGGAGGCTACAAAATCATTTCAATATTTTCATTCAGCTATTCAAGGATTAAGTATCAATCTCAAATACATCAACACAAATGGAGAGGGGAATTTAGCTGATCAGATAGGATGTCTCTACGACAGTTATATAAAGGCATATGGCAATCTTCTCTTAACCTACATGGCCACATCTTCTGTTTGTTCAAATCAATGTCAAATTTTAGTGTCCATATGTGTTTTCAATGCACAGAAGTCAGTTTATGCAAGGTAATCAGGTATTAATTCAATATTTAGACAGAGTTACTGGTATTTGTTATAAGTGCATAACATACTCATCCTGAGCAGACTACCAGAGGAGCATTTCATAAAGTAGCAAAGTGGCATAAAATAAACAGAGAAGATTGTCTCATGCCATCTCAGAAGCCCCTTAATGTACTGTCATTAACAACACCGCAAAGAGTTACACTGCTTAAAACCTCAATGCCTCACTTTAATTAGCTTAATAATTTGATGAGGTTATACAATTTTGAATTCATTCAGGTGCCATTGCGACTGGAGGGAAAACAAAATAAGCTTTATTTTTAATTAGAAATTTATGAACTGACTATAAACATGACACTTAAAGTAAGCATTTATGGAAACGCTTTTCCAATGGACTTTGATCCAAAACTGGTTGGAATTGATGAGCATCTCGTCAAGACCTTTGCCTGTACCTGGACAGAAAGCACCCGGACAGCCTGAGAGATGAAAGATTTTCACACTGTTTCTCAGGCACACTGAAAACCAGGTGTGGTGAAGTGTTTAGGAACCAGTGCCCATCTTCACTCCTCACAGACCACCAGCTATTCAGAGCAGCAGTGTGCTCGGTTCCTACCTTGTAAAGCAGTAAATGTAATGAAGACTGGCAGGAAGATACAGTGGAAATGATGCTGAAACAGAAAAGCACATTATAAGGGGAAAAATAATTGAAGCAGGCAGTAGGCATGCCACGAAATCCTGACATATCTAAGTGTCTGCTGGTGGAGAGGAAAGATATTGTAAGGTTATTCTCTGAGAGCAGGGGCAGTGAAGAGGCTATAGTCAATCGGCTCGTATAAATGGTTTCCTTCTAGCAAGGAGCTAAATTGTAAATATTCCTGGGGCTGTAAAGCTGTTGAAAGAAACAAAATCAAAACAATGCAGTTAAGTGTTTTTTTGCAGTGAGTACCCAAATTACACAAAACTAGGATAACAAAAATAACACAAACAAAATGTTTAAGGACTTTAAATTAATTTGCTCTAGAAACAGAGCATATCCATATGAGATAGATGATCACAGGCTATAAATACTTCCTAGTTAATAACAAAAATGGAATTATCTACCATCTCACTTAACAGACAAGCCTTGCAGCTTGCAATGAGGAAAAGACCTAATGTTAAAGATTTATTATTAGCTTGACAATCATGTTTCTGTCTGAAAACTTAGCTATTACTATTGACTGTCATTCTGAAATGGTATTTATTGCAGCCCTATAGCCCCAAAAATGCAGTACTGCTATCACTAATAACAGTCCACAGGCTTTGTACTGCACTTGCAAGGCCATAGGTCTGAGGCACGTCAGGATTGCTTTGCTTCATTTCATCTTGACCTCCTTGGAGCTTTGTTTTAACTTGGTTTAGCCACAACAGCAATTTTTCTAATGACCAGGTGGCTGTAGCCAGTTTGTCTTACTTTTGCTTGTCTTTGTGTAGTGTAACTGCAGTTTCTATGCAAGGTGGTAGTAAGAGGCAATTATTTCATGAAGAATGAGATAGTTATCACTTTAAGGCAGTGTAGAAATTTATGACTGTGTGCTGTGGTGCAGAGGAGTGCAGGCATGGTAGAACAGCTCAGACAGAGGATGTGGTGTAGGGGAGAAGTTGTGGGGTGGCACAAGGCAGAGGCTGGCACTGGAGGCCCTGTGACTATGAACAGCCCATCAGTGGTCAGTTAAAGAAATCCAGTCCAGGAGCTGAACAAAACCACTCCTAGGGTAACAAAGCGAACACACAACATTATTTAACAAAGGTAAAACTCACCACATGCAATGAATTTGGATCTAACATTGGCTATCAGACTAATGAAAAATCAGGGTATTAAAAGCATGTTAGAAAACATGCAAAATAGCTCTTCCAAGGTGAATCACAAAATCAGAAAAGTGAGGAGGAAAAGTAAAGCTTATCATACTGAAACTGTTACTATTTTTTGTGAGATTTTTAAGCAATAATGTTCTTTATGTTATTTTCCTTTCTTTTTCTGCAATAATTTCACCTAATCTAATAATAAAATCTTCCATTTATGGTTAAGACAATGTAGGTTTCAATTATAATAATAACCAATTATTGGCTTTATGTCTGTGTTGTGTTCCCTTTATGCCCATAACAAGCATTATGAGCACTAATAGCAGGGCAAAAAAGACATTTACTTATCTTAATTCTTTTAATATCAGGACATGCAATATAGTGATTATTGTATGAGAAAGAAGGAGTTCTTAAATTCCGCCCAAATAATAAGTAGCATCGTTTCAAATGAATATCAGTAATTAGGGGAAAACAGCAGCATCTGAGCCAAGGATGTATTTAACATCTCATCTAGACTTGGAAAGGAGTCAGGTAAGACACTAGAGGCAATGTTGCAAGGGATCAGTCTGAGTAGTGTTATAAAATGCACAGGGAAGCTTATTCAGGAAAAGAGAGTCTCAGCTGGGATACATCAGCTTTCACTGGAGCTGTGCCAGGGTACACCAGCTGGGAGCTTGGTCTTGCTACGCGAACATGAGACCAGGGCTTCACTACTCCTAGACCCTGTGTCAAATCTCCGAGTACTGGAATTTCCCGAGAGTTTCAACATGTTTCTGTTTCCACATTCCTGTATAAAACTCACACTTGTTTACAAATCCGACAAATCCTAGGAGATGGCAGGAAGTTTGGGCAGTCGAGCAGTGGGTAGCCTGGGTGTAATCGTGGGTTAGTTGTAGATTTGCTGGTTCAATCAATGAACTCTTTCTGCTCTGCTACCTGCTTCTCTAATTCAATTTCCTCAGCCCTAACCTTCCTGTTCCCAACACAGAGAACACATTTGTTTTAGTGCGAGAAATCAGGCACTTTCAAATCCAGGGCTGATTGTGTTGAAGCAGATTCCGCAGTGACACAGAAGTAAAACAATGCACTACTTCAAGCCCTTGCAGATGAGGATACTTGGTGTCTCTCTGTGTAAAACCAGACACACACTGCTGCAGGGAGAGGTTCAAGCACCATCTCCTTCTTCCAGGAACATCTGCAGCTGGGAGGCCAGAACAGGAATAGGATTTGTACCCTGTCAACACTGTCACTTTTAACAACAAATTTCCACTCTCTGCCTACCCATGGATACTGCCGTACTATTTTGGTGGGGTGCACATGTCTAGGACGTCTGGCCTCCAAAAGCTCTGTCAGACGAAAAGCATATAAGCATCCTCCCTCTGCCTCACAGAGAGAAGAAATTCAGTCTGCTCAGGATGTGTTGGTAATACTGAGCAATTGATCTGAGACAAGATAGCCAGATTTTTCACTATGAATAAAAGCTAATAGGACTGTTGCATCTTGTGCAGATGCCAGCCTCAACCCTACAAAATACCTCCACGCCCAGCCCCTAAGGTGGAGCAATGCCTAATGTGGTGATCCCAGTGGCATTTAAGAAGAGAATTGCTCAGTGCTGTCATGAGATAAACACTCCAAGGTTAATCTAGAAATAGAGCATTATCTGTCTAAGGGTCTGTCAGAATCAGGTAGACAGAGATCTTTGCTGGTTTTAGACCTGCTTATAAAATAAGCAGGATTTCTGAGGATCTCAATTTTATAGGCTAGCATGAGAATTCCACCTACACCTCAGATTAGGTATTTAAACTATTGTGGATGGTGTTGGATACTGTATTGCTAATTTGATCTAATCTGTCAGACAGGGCAGCAAAAAATCCCAGTAAAATGGTTGGTTCTAAAGACTGGATATGCACTCCCTATTTTCCCTAATAAGAGTACAGACCTATTTTGGTTTTGCAGTTGAAAACATCCATTGTTATATTAGCACCAAATTATGATGCTCACAAGAAGCACCCTAGTTCCCAAACTGCCTATGCCAGAACTACTCATAGCATTTTTAACTCATTTTCACAAGCTGTTTTGATTTGAAAACCAGTAACAAAGACGCAGCACCAAATAGTTACCACTCGGTCAGTAATGTGCTATCTTCTACATTACTGTGAAAAACAGGAAAGGCTGGGATGTTTACTTCAAATCTAATTTCATTTCCACACTTCCCCGTGAGCAGCCTAAGCCTCTCAGAAAAATTCCAATCCTGAAACAGCCAGGTGGGCTGCTGTGGGTCATTGCATCAATTCTGCTTTGCAACGCTGCTACTGCATTTGGTGTCCCCTGTGTGATCCTTCTCATTGCCACTGGTTCCAGTGAGGTGCTATCAGTGCAAGACAAGCATACAGCAAAAGTGGCTTTACGTCTGGAAGCAGATTCCCAGAAAATGGTTTGTCTGCTCAGATCCTCCCCTTTATTTGTTCTTTGGACCAAAGTCAGTCATGTGCTGGTGCTGTACAGCTTTTCTGATCTCATAGTGACTAATGTCCACTGTCCTGTCACATGGTGCTTGCTGTCACACAAAGCCAGCTTCATCGCTGCCTGTCTGAATCTCTTCTGATACCTCTGCTCTGCCTCAACTCCTTCTGATAAACAGTTCACAGACTGGGAAATGAGTGGGTAGAAAAAAGCACTCAAATGAAAGTTAGACCTGAGTGGGAATCTCTTGTGAATTGAGAAGGACTCCACACAGCACTGCTTAAGTTTCTCTCCTGTGGAGAAAAGTGATTCATCTTGAACAGATGACTGCTACATTCCTATTAGATTTAAGAACCAAGGGAGAAACTAGATGCTGTCTTTTCAGATACTTTTCTCTACATATGAGGTAAATCTTCCTATCCCAGTGAAAAGTCAAAGCTGCCAGAGAAAAGAAAATGAGCTCTGGGTCACAGTATCAGGATTACAACAGCTTCAGAATCCAGGCTTTGATTTCTGATGGAAGCAGGAAGAATTTAGGTTGAGTTAAAAGATGTGGAGACCGGAAATTAAATGAATTTAGGATATACAGATTGAGTGATATCTAGAGCTAAAAGGAGACCTTACAAAGTATATTGGCACGCATATTCAGATGCAGTTCAGAGGTTCTCTTTGTCAGTAACTACAAATCCTGCTAGCTGCCTGCAAGAACACAGTGTTTTCATTTTGAATAGCAATACTTCCTACAGCCAGAGTTAGGCTTCCATGTGTGCTCTGACACTTTCTCATTTGAGGAGCTAAGTATCCACTATCCAGGGTCATCCAGTGTGCACCAGAAGGCCACCCAAACCTAGCTAAGTCTATCAAAGATGCAGCCTAGTAGAGATGTTCATCTCATGCCTAATTCATGGTCTCTTGCTTACTTTCATCCAAGTTTGACGGCTTTTGCATTCCTGAATTGGCAGTGGTCAAAATTCAAAAGGAAGGTAAGCCATGAACAAGCCTTCTTGGAGCTTGGTGGTTAAGGCTGTCTCTTATGAAGGGGGCTTTCTTTGCCTCTAGGGAAGAAAGTCCCTACCAAGATCTCATGGAATTGCCCTGCTAGGTGCTTGATTTTTTCGGTACTGTTAAACTTATGTGAAGATGTCTGGCATACCCATTTCATTTAAATGCCTAGATTCCTCTGAAAACCTGGTCCTTGGGACTTGAAGTGTTCAGCATCACACAACCTAAAAAGATTAAAGATCTTTTTCTTAGACTAAAGACTAAGATCTAAAGACTAAAGATCTAGTCCTTTTGGCATTGTCCGCTCTAACTAGCATGAGATTTTTCTAGCAGCTCTCTCCTTTATTTCAGCAAGCTATTTCTTTCTCTTCTAAACAGTCATTTCGTTTTGGCCTTGTCTTTGGCTAGAGGTTAAGAAAACTCTTCTGTCTGATGTTGATCCGCCAGCAGGGAATGCTTATAGCATCAGCTAGCCAGCCTCTACTTTACCTCCCAAGAAACAAAACAAGAAATTCTCCAAGCCAGCTTCCCACAGGCTGGAGGGCCTGGGATTTACAGCTTGTTTGAACTCTCCCAGATGGTAACACACCAGGCTGCTGCAACTCCACACTTGGTGGCTAGTCCAAAGACACTTCCTTGTACTGATTTATTTGTTCTCTCAACTTCAACAAGATCTTGTGTTTGTGTCTCTCTCTCTGCTCACTGGCATACTTAATCCAGTTCCAAAGACTGGACAATTTCTGCCATGTACCATTCTTGTCCCCTTAGCAAAACACATAAAATCTGAAAAACATATAACATATGATAAAATGGATCAGATCCATTTGGTATTTCATGTCGATGAGTAATTAAAGACTTTGCAAAATTTAACCAGAACAAGTAAGCACCTTCTTAAAGCTCTCTGTATTATTTTATCCAGTGTACTCTAGTTTGGGAGGAAGAAGGAGCAGGAAAGCATGTACAGAGAGCTTTCTCAAGGGAGGCAGACTACCAAGTATGCTCTGTGGACTGATAGGTCTGTGAGCAGTAAATCAATCACCTACAGGTGAAGGTATCTACAGGTCTGCACCTGGGAACATGACTTTGCAGACCTTGCTTTTGTGGGTTTTATTTAGTTCTGATGTAAGCAGTAGTCGTAATAACTCGGCACAAAACCATGTTTAACAATATGAGGCATGTTGTTCAGGAATAATGCAGCTTCTAGAGTTTGGAAAGCACTTCAGATATGCTTTTTGCTCATAGGATCAGTCCAGCACTAAACCCAAAGGAGGCAGTGTGTGTGTGTTTGTGTATATATATGTGTATTTATGTAAAACTAAATTATCATACAGCCCTTTCCTGCACAGTTCCTGATAATTCTTTTGGTTTAAATGCATTAGCAAAGCAAACAAGGAAGTGACTATCAAAGGGTGAAAGGATAAATGGCAATCCTTTCAACTCAAGGAGGTGTCAGGAAGTCCCATCATCTGCACAGTTTAGTTTTGCTTTTGGAGGCTCTTGAAGACACTGTTAGGTTGATACCAGCGTTATCACAAGGAACCATGACAATAGTTTGGAAGAACAGAAGCAAAGACAGAATGTATTTATGAAGGAAGAAAATGAAGTGAAAGGAAGCAAAAACCTAAAAAAAAGCTTTCAAATAAGGCTTTTCAATAAAGTAGGCAAAAAACCCTGCATTACTTCATTGTAGTACACAATTTGACTTAGAATGTAAGATTCCACGTGTTTCTGAATTCAAATATATTCCCTTATCTAATAATAGAATCATATGAACAATGACAAAAAGGGAGACAGAAATATTGAACAGAAATTTTCCAGATGTATTGTGTAAGATTTACAGTTATTAAAGTTTGCTAAGAATGTTTCTGAAGTGAGCTCTCCATTTCATGTCTTCATTAGAAATCTTGGGGTGTTTTTTTGCAAAATAAGAGCTAGCTAATTTGCCTATTTCCTATGTCAATATACAAGACCTCTTCTCCCTTCTTCTCTTTCATTCCTTCTGGTACTGTTTGACTAATTTAGATGCCTCTGTCTCTGAAACTCCACTTGTAAGTTCCAAAAATCATGAACTTAAGTGACCCTTTCAAATCCAATTGTACCTGCTAAACACCTCAAAGCATCTCTTAATCTTCCTGAGAATGAAATCTCCCTCCTCCTGTTGTAAAACAGATAAGAATTTTTTTTTCAGGGCAAGGATTAGGAGAAGGACATAAACATGGTTTCTTTCATAAGTATGAAGACAGACTGGTAACAAAGCCCAAAGCTTGTAACGACCTATAATGATAAGATTTCTCTCTGTTACACTTCCTTGGATTCTCCAGGCCTCTCAACAAAGCCTTCCATCAGCTTTTACTCAAAATGAAGAACTCTACAGAGTTTGTGATGAGTACTACAGAGGAAGCAGTTGTTGCCATGGGATCACCACCTCATTTACCACATGGGGTATCACTATCTGGGGCAGTTAGCTGTTGGAGAATTAGCTATGCACAATACAAGAAACCTCTTTCTTGCCCTGAGATTCTTACCATTGCTTGCTTTTATGTAATTTTCCAATGAAGTTCTCATACAAGTTCTGGGTATTAACCAAAGTATGGTATCTCATCTCTCAGATATTTTTAAAACAATATTTTTAGCTTTGTAATATATTTTGTTTCTTTGTTCCTGCCATACAGTCTGCCTAAAGCTATTTCTTCTTTATTACTAAACATAAAATCTGAACAAAAGTTATTTTCTCTGCCAAAACACTCATTCTAAGCCAATTGTACTTTTGCATGAGAAAAAGCTGTAGGGGATTGTCCCCATGAACTTTGAGTGTCATTCAAATCTTAAGACTGAGAACAGTTCACACCACCTATAAATCTAGCTGCTATCTTGTTTGATTAAAGGCTGTGCTTTTTAAATTAACCTGCTGCAGTAGGCAAGCTGTAGGACATTTTAGTTTCTATATATCTGTGCATAGTCTTCACTGTAAATCTCACTTCCATTTTTCCCTTCTTCAGTGACGTGACAAGGCATTTGTTCAGTATTTAAGCTGCATGTCTAATAGGAAATATTGGGCTTTCCCAGTTGGACCAAACCCAAGACAATTTAGTCTGGTATTCTGTCTCCGAAAGTGATCTTTTTCATGCAAATAGGAACAATATGCTAGCCCTACCAGAATTCCTCCTGCCTTCTAAGAGACACTGGCTTAAACCCTGACAAAACACATAATATCCCTTCCACTAAATACATGTTAGCAGAATGAAAACTTATGTAAATATTCTGCCCTCTATGAAGTCATTTTGTGATGTTTTGCCACAACATCCAGTACGAAAAAAAACAACGTTCATTTCCTCCTTATCACATTAAACGACTGGATTTTTCTTCCATTTAGGACGGCAGAAGTTCCTGATCTTGAATCCATGTGTTATTTTACCTACCTTATTATCTACACCTACATTTGTATCTATCTATATCTGTATCTGTATCTATATCTATGTCTATATCTATATATATATCTATGTCTATGTCTATGTCTATATTTATATCTATATCTATATCTATATCTAATCTAGATCTAGATCTATATCATCTATATCTATAGCTATATCTATATCTTCTATATCTAATCTATATCTGTACCTAGATCTATATCATCTAGATCTAGATCTAGACCTATACCTATATCATCTATGTCTATACCTACATCCATAGCTGTATCAACATCCACCTATGCCACTGACTCATTTTGTGACTTTCTAAGTTACTGCAACTGCATCACCCAAACTAAGTGCACACCCAAATGTCTAATCATAGTAATTTCAATCCTGTGTAATCAGTGACTGTACTTACAAACAAAATTCCAAGATAAATTTAGGGTTTTTTTCAAGAGCTAAATTGTCATACCTTGAATAAATATTTTTAAAATACTGTATCTGGAATCAGCATTTAAGAATTTTGACATGTATGTTTAAAGTAGCACCTCCTAGCTCCCTCTTACAGGCATATACCTCAGCAAACCACCCCTGTGCTGGAAGGAAAACTGCCCACACGAGCAGAGAACTCCAGTTCATCCATGGTTTGGAAGGTAAAGGTCTCTTTGCCCAGGATGATATGAGGGAGACCTCACAGCTTTGAAAGGAAAGGTGTGAATTTGAGATGGAAAAATACCTTGAGAGACTTATTTTGCCACAATGTCTTTCATTACAGTTTTCAGTGTTTGGAATTAATTAATTAGCCAATATACAATGTTAATAGCCTAACTGGATTTGCAGAAAGAAATTATCAGCAAATATGTGAAATACCATCAGACACCAAAAAATCCCTCAACATATGAAGCCAATTTAAATGTTCCCAAAATCCTTTGAGATCAATTTAACACATATTGGTGCATTTTGGTTTTTCTTTGTTTCTTCTTTTTTCTTTTTTAAATTTTTTTTTAGCAGTGTTTAGAATTTAATTTCTTCAGTAAATGCTTCTGTTTTTTTAGTTGGCTGCCTTACCATGTGCCTGGGGAATGGTCCTTATAAACAAAATCAGGGTTTGTGGAGCTTTTTTTGGTGGTATATAGGGAGGTTGAGACTTTGGAGTGATTGGATTTCATACTGACAACAAAGTTAAATTCTAAAGTGTTGCACAGCAACTCTTTATATTTTCTGTTCAGTGTGCAGAGGTTCTTTCCAAGGACTACTTAAGATATTCTACAATATTCCCAGAAACTGAACAGACTTTACAATTGTGTTAGATATTATGAGTTAGAAGAGCAATGAGATATAGAACACCTCTGTGTGTATTATATTTATTTAATATTTTATGTGCCTGTAGTAAACTGGGCTTACAGAGCTTGGAAAGGTATTTGGTATTTTTGTAATAATGTATTGACAGCAGGGATGTCATTTGCATCTTTAAATTAATGAAAAGGAAAAAGCCCAAACCGGTATTTTTTGCTTAACATGTCTGTAGCGTCTAGGAGCAGGGTGAGTAGTCTGTGGCTGAATAGCACCAGTGCCATAGGTTTTACTTTCATTGCACTGTCTTGACAGCAGAACCACTTAACTACAAATTGATAGAGAAACAAGCAAAGGACTGGAAAAAAAGTGTCTGCCTGAGTGTTCAAGCACCTAGATACAGATTTCATCTTACTGCAGGATGTTGCCATTTTAAGCAGGTTTTTTCTATAGAACATCAGCACAAAATGAGCTTTTGATTCTTCTAGAGCATTTACAATTTTGCTTGATGCGTGTGTCTATGTTCCACAATTATACCCATGAAGGCTCCCCCCTAAACAACCCCACAGGAGTTTCGGTAAGATAGCCTGTCATTGAAAAAAAATATCAGCAAGGTGAATGAAGGCAGAGCTCTACTAAATCAGAACAATATATACAGGCATAGAGTGAGACAGCTTCAATAGACTGAAAAATTCATCACAGAATAGCAGTAAGAGACAGAGAATGCTCATAGCTTGTTTGGATAAGGATGTACAAGATTGGACACTTATCGGTGATGGAGCTATATATTAAGACCTCCAGGAAGAATTCCTGCTTTCCTTCCTCCCTTCCTCCCTTCCTTTTGCTACTGTTTTTTTCAACTTTGGTGGTAGGGAAGAGCCAGCATACCAACCACATACCAACATCAATGAAATTCAGACTGAACCTACTTCTGGCTTATGATAGCTGAGTATCAATATTTCAGGGCTTTACTGAATTCCTTGTCATACAAGTTGCTCAGAGACTCAGAAAACTGGAAGGAAAGAAAAAGCATCATGTTATGTATCATTTAAATTCAGTTCAGCATGAACCTGATGTGATAAACAGATCACAGAAGCCTGCATCAAAATGTTCCAGTAGCCAGACAGGAGAGAAATATATCCACCTTTGAGGAAATTTATCTGAAATGAAATGATGTTTTAATATCACTGGTTGTTTTTTTTTTTTCTGGCAGTGTGTCAAAAATTCTCGTTTCCAAATGTATCACATATTCATACAGCTGTATCGAGGTGTCCTGGCCCAAAAAGAAGAGACAAGCTCAGGGACAGCTGTAACACTGATAAAACCTCAGAAGAAAGGTGGGGATGTGAAGCTGTAGACTCACAAATGGCAGTGATCATGGAGGAAGAAAAGAGGGAGAAAAGTCCTCCTCAGCCTGCATCTGGACAGGATACACTCAATCTTGAAAGTCACTCACCTTTGCATCCCAAAGCAGGAAAGAAATACTAATTATGTAAAATCTGGCATTCTGTGTTGCAGACCAGAGAGTGATGCTGTGTGTGTACCTCCGCTATGGTTTATTGCTCTAGCTAAATTTCATTCCAGTAGCACCCAGATTCACAAACAGAAAATAGATATTCACCCACTGCCAGGCTGATGCAAAACTGTATTTGAGAAAACTTACCTGTCATTTGCATTTAATGGACCAGAGTGCAGCCACATTTACCTCCCACTTAAAGGTTAAATAACATATGTTTCATAAGATAGCCTAAAGTTACAAATCTTCTAAGCTTACTCTCTCTTCTTTTAAGGTGGCAAGCATTTCTTCGTGTTCATATTCATAGAATCACAGATTAAACATCATGGTAGGGGCAGCAAGAGGTCTTGTAACCCACCTCCTCTTCTGAATTCTTCTGCTGTCATTTCTGCCAGAGCCATGTCTCATCCAACCAGAAAGACTCCAGGGATGAGCACTGAGAAGCTTCCCATATAATTTAACCCATCTCAGAGCTCCACAGTATTTATTCTTGGGTGGGATCCATCTCATCTGTCAACAGTTACACCAGCACTTCTGTCCTATCCATCATGGAAAAGAACAATAGTCCTTACAATAACGGGAGTTTGTACAGTTGTTCTCTTTCGTTGTTTCATGTTTATTTCAGGCATGGTTCCACTTTGGGTTGCTCCGATGGTGTGATGCTGAGCTCCATCATGCCCAGTCTATGCTGTTCAAGTGTATATTCACAGTTTCCTGGTTATAGCATGCAGCTGCACCAGGATTTGTTTCACTAACCAGATATCCTGAGATTTTCTGGAACACATCACTCCTGGATCTCTGATATTCACCTAGACAGTCTTGCTGAGACCTTTACCCCACACAGCACTTCTTTAGAGACCCCGGCTTTGCTACCCTTTCAACACAGAGAGGTTGCTGCAGTTCCGAATTTCTCACATTTTTGCTTTTCTTTTGAAAACTTCTGCACAGCAGCAATAAATTAGTCATTTATTATTAATGTTGTTCTGGGCATTTTGGCAGAAATAATTACATAGTGTTATGTGGTTGCAGGAGAAAAAAATATTTGCTGCAAACAAAATGTTCAGCATGGGAATAGAGGGTTTTACCCCACTGCAGGTGAATATTTTGCTCCTCATGTAGACCTCCCTGTTCAAATACCTAACCTTCTACTTTACTTTCAGAAAATTGCAGCTATTCAAATTATGGGAGCAGCTGGATATTTCTTTTATAGGTATTTTTTAAAGATAGAACCTGGTGAAGGGTTTGGTGATACAGGCATTGGTGGGAAGGCAATACTGTGTCTACAGGCTTCATTAAAATGCTAGTGAATTTGAAGGACACCTCCTTTTTGCCAGGCTAAATAATCAGAAGTCTTCTGAGACAAAATTCTGGGTCTTCTGTGGTGCTGGACAGAGTATTTTCTCCTATAGGTCCAGGCCACCAAGAAAATGCAAAATAGGAGATTTTTTAAAGGCAAAAGTAAAAAAAAAAAAAAGATAATATCCCTTTTTTCTGCTATTGACAGTTACTTCATGATCATGAAATCAGATTCAATATCCTGAGCTAGGTTTTGTTATTCTTTTCCTGATACAGCCAGCTACAGCCTCAGAAGCACCACTAAGTTATCCAGCTGCTCCTCCTCCTCCTGGAAATGCAGGAAGATTGCTTTTCTCCTTCCGAACACTGTTACCCACCATCATAAATTATAAATTATTATAAATTCCACCAGGAGATTAGAATTTCAGCAACCGAAACAGTTCATTACTGAAAGTTAGTTTTTACTGTTTAGCCTAGGTAATAAGAATGATATTATTTTCCTGATATTTTCACTCATTATTTCACAATTCCTCCAGAAAACCAGTCACTTCCAAGAAGCTCAGCTCTGCAAGAGCCTTACCCTGCAAGCTGCAAGGAGGCATCATAACTTTATGATGTCTGGGTCCCTGCCACATTATTTACACGGAAAAATAAGACTATGTCTTAACCAACCATGTTAGCAGGCAAGCTAAGAAACCAACAGACAACACTGCAACAAAAGCATTACCCACTCCTTTGCAAGGAATAAAGAGTGAGAAAGCAGCAACTGCCATCTTACGCAGAGCAGGAATGCTTCCAGGGGATGTTCCTGCTGTGCCGTGAAGATTCTCCCTGGCTGAAAACTCAAGTCAGCTTTTAGCACCAGTTCTGCAAACAGCTGTGACACCTTAAAGTGTTTTAACCCTCTTGAGCTAAACTCCATACTTCAGGGAATCGTTCTTATCAACAGTCTAGCTGTGTCTGGTCACAAAAGCACTTAAAGAAATTGCAGTATTTCAGTCCACACAGGCTTTCTGAAATTGTTTATGCCCTGGATTTAAAGCAGACTGCGAAGCTGTGGTTCACTCTCTTCCTTAGGGCACAGTGGCATCTAGTGGTCCTACATTGCATGGATGGGGAAGATAAAATGTATGTAAAAATAGACTCTGTGGGACTACAACTTCATATAAAACAATTTTTACAGAGTTACTTATACATTAACGTAAAGTTTTTCTAAACCACTCAAGGCTTGCTCTCAATGAAGAATTTTCAGTGGGGATTAGATACATAAATACATTTCTGGTCCTGGTCTGAAGGACTTGAAGTGTACATTGTAAGTGAAAATAGAACCTGAGATACACTGGGGAGTCTACTCTGTGCTATATTTTTTGCTACAATTCTTGTAATTGCATAGTTTTGTGAATATATCTGTAATGTGTTCAAATGTTTTCTTCACTAGAGATCCAGGTAAGTGCTGCAGGAAAGGAGAGGGGTTTGAGCACTTGCACTTGTTCAGTGACTTCATTTCAACTTGATTAAAATTGTGCATGTTTAAGTTTACTAGGATGGGGCTATTATAGCTACAGACAACCGAATTTAGAGTTTGGCTAATGCTGGCAGTGTCACTGATTGGAATTTTCAAGTAGTCATATATTCGAGAAATTTGGCACTTGAACTGTATATTTATTAGGATATTTTCAACTTGTTAAAATTTCACACACCAAAAAACTTCCCATTCTCTTTTCAGTTATTTTTGCCAGCATTTGTCATGATGGTGAGTGATGAAAAGCATCTCTGTTATTGGAGCTAAGAGAGTGGACCAAGAACGCATTTTAAGATTATTTCTCCACAGACATTCAGCCAGAGAAATGGTCTGTGACTAAATGTATCTAACCCTCTGAGAAGGAATTACACTCCAAAGTTATCCATTTTGTCTTAATGGGATGATGCAATGTATCTTTACACTGCTGTTTTTATGCTGCTCACATTAGGGTCCAATCCAGCTGAAAGGCAAAACACTTCAGTTTGATTTTGAAGTCAGTGGTTGGTCTGTTTGTTAATTAACATCCTGTTTCTTTTCATTATTACAGTTAAGATCTAGGTAACGTCCATGAGCATCTTTCTGGATTTGACATTTTGCTTGCTAGTGCATGGCAGGAAAATAAAAACAGCTGAGATAATGAGATGTGCACTGCACACCTGGTAGCTTTAAAATGAATGTTATTGGGAACCATTAAGAGATCTGTTTTTTTCCTGAAATGTGGATGCAATTCCTGTTAGCCATTGGGAGTTAAGTGAGCATAGCCATGGGAGAAAACACCTCCTTGTGTAAAGGAAAGGTGGTTCTACTGTTTACCGCTGAAACAAAACAACACAAAATAAAACTTTTTTTAAAAATCAGGTACAAAATCATGAGAAAGCAGTAGCAGTGTTTTCATGGCTAATGGAAGCAATACCATGGGTCTCATCAGTTTCAGCCACTTTTTGGCTTGGTATATTTACGTTTCTGTATGTTAGGCTACTAGTGGAGGGGAAAAGAAAAACAAACAAACAAACAAAACCAACAAAATGACCACAAAAAACCCCTCACTGCTGTGGGAAATGCAATAAATACAATGCAGCACTGATTTGGAGCCTCCTTTGAAGAACTCTATAATGACTTGAGCTATCACATTAAGGCATTTTTTTAAAAAAACAACACTGAAGCATGCTAGCAGATTTAGAATAAGGACCTGCCAGTAGAGGTGAATACTATAGGATCTAATGCATTTCATGAGTCAAAATATAAGCTGGAGAAGGAAGTATTCTCACAGTGGTGAGGAAGAAATTACCATACTTTGAACCTTCTTTCTTTCTCAAAACTACATAGATCTTGACTGCAAGCAAGTTTTGTGACAATAAACACCTATGCTCAGAAAAAGTATGGCTGAAGCCATGTTCCATGAGTTAAAGACATTCACAAAGTCTTGTCCTTGACCTCTTGCCAGTAACAGAAGTCATCCATCTGCAGTATGAGAATGTTCATGGTGTGCTGAATGAAGAACTGGCGAAGGGCAGAGCTCAAAGGGTTGTAGTGAATGGGGCTACAGCTGGCTGGCAACTGGTCACCAGCACTGCTCCTCAGGGCTCAATTCTAGGGCCAGTTCTGTTCAATATATTTGTCAATGACCTGAATGCAGGAGGGGAATGCACAATTAGCAAGTATGCTGATGCTACCAAACTGGGAGTTGCTATTAATTCTGTTGAGGGACAAAAGGCCTTGTGGAGGGATCTAGACAGATTGTAGAGTCAGGCTGTGATTGATGGGTGAAATTTAACAAGTCAAAGTGGCCGATTCTTCATGTAGGATGGAGTAATGCTGGGTACAAGTATAAATTGTGAGAGGAATGGCTGGAGAGCAGCCCAGCAGAAGGGGATCTGGAAGTGCTGGTCAACAGCAGGCTCTGTATGAGTCAGCAGTGTGCCCTGGCAGCTCAGAGGGCCGACCTCATCCTGGGCTGCATGAAACACAGCATGGCCATCTGGTCAACAGACAGGATTTCCCCACTGTGTTCCGCACTGGTGCAACCTCACCTTGAATGCTCTGTGCAGCTCTGGGCCATCTGACAAAGACTGCCTTACACAACACACAGCTTTAGCTCTACTGTAGGTATTTCCTAAAATAAAGCATCCTCACCTTCAGCTAGAAATTCTCCTCTTTTGGGGTCCTTGGGAAATAATACAAGAGAAAAAAGGGCATGTAGGTTTGGATAGTTTTAGTTAAAACAAGACTAGTTTTAAA
>VZZY01013228.1:26497-37123 GCA_013400335.1 Eurystomus gularis | reverse complement strand
GAGTGGCTTGGCAAGTTCCTCTGCCAGCTCCTTCAGCACTCTCGGGTGGATCCCATCTGGCCCCATAGATTTGTGGGTTTCCAGTTGGCTTAGAAGGTAGTTAACTACCACTTCCTGGATTATGACGGGATTATTCTGGTCTCCATTCCTATCTTCCAGTTCAGGGGATTGTATACCATGAGGCACTTGCATGCATTTGGGAAATAGTTAAAACAGTGACTGCAGCAAAGCATGTCAAGTACAATAAGCTTATGGAATAGCAAAGCTGAAGTCCATTTCAAGGGGACCAAGGTTAGTCAGAGCCATGTACTGTGACAAAAACTTCATATCTATTTGTACATCAAACAAGGCAGAGGAATGTCTGCCCAGATACATGTTTAGAGCTTTCTAGGCTGCTTTGTTGTCACAACTCTACATTGCTGTGAAATAGTTTTAATCTTTATTTTATGCTAGTTACTCATATTGATGGTTAATGCAAAAAAAAAAAAATCTTTACCATCTTGTTCCTTCACAAGTATTCTTGAAAATAATGATGAAAATATTATTCTGATATGTATACAATTTTTGTACCTCTTTGTTTCTGAGTAGTCTGAATGATGGAGAATATTTTTTTTTTTTTGGCACTTCTGGCCTGAACAGAGGTGGATGTGTCTGTGCTGATTTGTAGTTTGAGATCTGTGCAATTTTTAGCTATTGTTTTTGCTTAGGTTGGTGGATTCAAGTCAGAAATTTTGAAAGGTGAATTAGTTTTGAAGCTGTGAAGGCCTATTGCTCTTTTTTAAACTTGTTTGTTCATCACCGGTTTTTATTTTTGGGTCTTAGGTGAGTTTTACCAGCTTTTCAGGAAACTCTTGTTCATACAAGGGATATGAGCTTGATAATAATTTGTTTTTCACTAGTACATGTTTAGCGTAGGCTGTGTTTTCTTTTTAATTTGGTTAAGGCTTTGTAAAATTGGATGCTGCCTGAAGGGAACCATGCCTTATGACTGTTACATCAGAAGCATTATTGTAAGAATGTTAACTACAGTCCAAGCACATTAATTTTTATACTTTCTTGTATTAGGACCTGGGTAATAAAATTGTTGAGGTGTAGGATTGCCATTTCAGAAGGATCTTTAAAACGCATTGCACAAATCAGAGCTGAACTTAAAGGTACTAATACGCTTAAAAATGAAAAGCAGACATTTAATAAAAATGTTACATTTCTGCAAAAAATGAAATTGAGATGATAAACTTGTAGGTGAATCCCAGAGGGGTCATATACATGTAAGAGAAGAGTATGCTGCCTTCATGGTGGGGTTTTCTTTTGTTGTTGTTTTTATAGCACTATAACCAAATAGAATGTGTTGGTCAGAGTTGTACCTCTAGCTGTTGTACACAGTAAAACTCTTCCAAGGTGGCCCTGGCATTTTTTTGGATAGTGTATTGGTTCTTGGTATTCTTTTTGATAGAGCTGAGTGGTGTGGTTGACATGCCCGAGGTATGGGATGCCATCCAGAGGGACCTGGACAAGCTTGAGAAGTGGATTTGTGGGAACCTTGTGAAGTTCAACAAGGCCAAGTGCAAGGACCTGCAGCTGGGTTGGGGCAACCCCAGGTATCAATATAGGCTGGGGGATGAAGGGATTGAGAGCAGCCCTGCTGAGGAGGACTAGGGGCTACTGGTGGATGAAAAGCTGGACATGAGCTGGCAATGTGCCCTTACAGCCCAGAAGGTTGACCATAACCTGGGCTGCATGAAAAGTGTCGCCAGCAGATCGAGGGAGGTGATTCTGCTGCTCTGCTGATGAGACCCTACCTGGAGTACTGTGTCCAGCTCTGGAGTCCTCAGCACAAGAAAGACATCGACCTGTTGGAGCTGGTCAGGAGGATGGCCATGAAGATGATCAGAGGGGCTGAAACACCTCTGCAGTGAGGGCAGGCTAAGTAAGTTGGTGTTCTTCAGCTTGGAGAAGAGAAGGTGCCAGGGAGGCCTTGTTGCAGCCTTTTAGTACTTTAAGGGAGACTATAAGAAGATGGGGACAGTCTTTTTAGGGGGGTAATGGTTTTAAACTAAAGGAGAGTAGATTTAGAGTAGATGTAAGGAAGACATTCTTTACTGTGAAGATGGTGAGGATGCTGGCACAGGTTGCCCAGAGAGGTGGTGGATGCCCCATCCCTGGAAACATTTGAGGTCACGTTAAATGGGGCTGTAGTTCAACCTGATGATGATATTTAGCTGTACATATAGCCAAACTTCCTTACACCATTCTGGCTCTGTATAATAACTGTCTTCACAAAGCCTGTGATGGTCTTCTAGTGTGGGTCTGTGCTACTTTATTTTCAGGCTTATGGAAAGAGAAAATATTTAAGATTAATAGAGTTGCAAGTTTTATAAATAATGTTGTAGGGGGATGAGTTTGATATTATGTACGTATCTGCATGTACATAAAATTTGGTTCTGGAAACATAATTAGGAAGGAGAAAATTTTAAAAGTTGAGATTTGACTTCTGGTAGAGTTACTGGTTACAGTAGACAAATGAGGAAAAAAGATTGAGAGGTTCAGGAAGGGAAGTTGAAAACATCCATGATAATTAGAATTCAATAATGTCAAGGTTTTTCCTCACTGAAATATATCCCCCATTTGTTAATGTTCTGAAGTTATAGAGTTAGGGACTAACAGGAAGCATTCAAATAACTTCGCTCAGCAGGCTGGTTTAGACATCCTGTATCACTATGCCCTATTCTATTCAAAGGACAGGGATGCTTTTCCAGAGCATGAGCAGAGTTAGGTCTTGGTTTCTTGATGAAATGTAGGGAGATTAGCTTGCTCATTTGTCCTGGTAAGTTAAATGCTTAAACATGTCTTATTGTAACTGGTTTGGAAAGAATACTATTTAAAAATATTATCACACTGCTGAAGAGAGTAATGTAAAGCAGTGTGAGACTTCCCGTTTAAACTGCTATGAGAGGATGGATGATAGAATAATGACCTCTATTAGCTCCTATCTACAGCTAGGTCACTTGAGCTTTGATCAGAAAGTGTGTTGGAGTCACTATGACATGATGACATCTAGAGGTTAAAGCAACATGTTGTGGCTTAAGAAGTTCCGTAAGGAGTTCTGTTTGGGGATAAAGCTGCTGTCTTCCAAAAGTGGAAGTTTTAAGCAGGTACAATCAGCCTATTGGGCTGTCGGAAGCCATCAACTGTGATGCTCAGAGGCTGGAGAGTGCATATCTGGGCAGGCAGCTGCACCAGTTTGGTGGAAATTTGCAGCTGTGCAGTGTGATAATTGCTGCAGTTGGGGCACTTTTTCAGTCCGTCTTTATGATTGTGTGCAGCTGCCAGTTTGAAAGGGGCAACTGGAACATCGGCTGCTCTTCCAGTAGATTAAATGTCTGTGAAGGACATATCAAAGTGTTTAAATGTATCATCTTACCATAGACTCTTGCATGTTTTTATTCTTGGATCTCTTTTTGGAATTAGAATCTTGAGCAGTGATGAAGAGTGTTTCTGAGCTTTGTACTGGATAGTTGGAAAGAATAATCGTTATTTAATGTTCTAGGATGTGTTGAACCTTGCAGTTCACAGGGTAGAAAATAGAAAAAGCATGAAGTTGTGGTCTCTTCAGTTCCTTTGACCACTTCATAGCAGATTTACTTCTCATCTACTTACTAGTTTAATGCAGAGTGTGTAAATCTATAATACATGTACAGCATGTTGTTCTGGTTGCTTAGATGGTTTTAATTGCCCTTATTTCAAATTTTTCAACTGCATATCTTTAGCTTCAATTTTGCATTTAGTATTCTTGGCTTCTGAAATTTTTTTTTTTTAGAGAAATTGTCTGAAACCTAACCTTCATCAGTTAGGAAGAGCCAAATGGTACTTATCAATCCTGCCTACAAAACACACGTTGGGAAATATTATGTAAGCTGTTCACTGTGTTAGTTGCACATTTAAATTTATTAAGTACTTCAGCAGCTGTGTATGAAATACAATATGCATCCTGTCTTAATGCATAAAGTACTAATAAAAGTTTGAACTCTGCCAGCATGTCCCTTTGTGGGAAATTTTATTTGACAAATTGTTATCAAAGCAGTATCTTGAGTGGTCAAGGAAGAATAATTGAAAAATGCCATTTTCATGGTGAAAGAAGGGGGTGGTGGTGAAAACGATTAGGTAAGTTAAGGTTCATCAAAAGGAACCATTCTGCAAACCTTAGGGGTAGCAACTGCTGTGTCCCTCCTGCACCCTTCTGTGGTATGGCAGTAGCATACCCGTGGTGAAAATCACATCTGTTAAACAGCATTCCCATTACGTTACACAGTTCCCGATGTAGCTAATTTACTAGTCAGAATAAGTAGTGAAGGGTTTTATTTGTTGGGGTTTTTTGTTTGTTTGTTTGTTTTTTCTAAATAACCATGGGGATTAAATTGTGGTTTAATTAAAAATGTGGAGGAGCAAGGAACCTGGAACCTTTAAAAAGCTCAAGTATAGATACTATTTCTATGTCCTCAGCAGATAAATTGTATTCAGTTCTAGCTGAAGTAGTCTGGTTTCTGGTCAAAGGAAAAGCATATAGTGTTATTTTTAGTGAAGAATGATTGTGACTTTATGTGGGTGTATTTTTTAATGGGCAAAATGATCTCCATTTACAAAATGGATTGCATATTAGCCAGGAGTATATCTCTTTATGACAGGCAGATCCTTTTAACAAATAACCTGATTTAATTTTAAGTAAGATTGCAAGTTGCATAAGAAGAGTTAGTGTCCTTTGACTTCTGAAAGATGTTTCTTTTAGAATTTTCTGGTAGCTCTTCGCTTTTTCTCAGATATGTATTTGCTATCAATAAAATGCTTATTAAGATGTGATAAATGGATATCAGGGAGGTGTAGCATTTCTTTAAAGAAAAAGAGCCTGATACTGTTCACTACAAAAAGCATAGATTTGTAAGATCACAACAGTTAGAATTTGTGGCTTAAAGACTGACAGGATGGTAAACTATAAAGAAGACTTGTCAATTAAATGAAGTGACCTGAATCTCTTATTGAGCAGTGTGTTACAGTGTAGTCTGCTTACTATGAGTCAAATGCAAACCCTGCATGTAGGAGGATGTGGGTGGACCCTACTGTATCCTGACTAGGAGTGACTACAAGAAGGATTTAGCAGCAAAGTGGATAAATGGGTGCAAGTCAGAGTGATATTATGGCAAATAACCTAGGGCAGTCTCTTTGTGAACAAGAAGAATGGGTCAATCAGTTGCTGTCTTGTATGTTTGAATGCAGTACTAGAGTTGATGCTTGCATTTTAAATGAATTCTGAAAAAACTAGTTTCAGAGGATATCATCAGAAAATGCTATAAGGAACAGTGAACATCATTTTATCTGTTTATTTGAAACAAAAAATAAATTTGCAAGATAGCTTAGTTGGGTGAACACAATCTTTCCTCAGCAGGAGTAATTGGTGGTTCTGCAGTTAACTGGAGCAAGGTAAAGGGACTGGAGAAGGTAAAGGGACTGTGGGAACCTTCTGCTGTGTGAGTGGTTGGCTGTTTGCAGAATTATCAAATGCAGTCTTGACTTTTAGCTGCCTACATTATGTATGAGTGTCTTACAAATCAGTCAACCAAAAAAACCCAACAAACCAACCCCAAAGAACAAGTCCTATAGAGAATAATCCATAGCAGTTAGATTTGTGGAAAATTTTGATGTGACAAAGGATTTTGCTCTGAGGCGGAAAAAAAGTGAGGTCACTTGAAGGTTTTCCACAGTGAGTGACAGTGAAGCCTGCAGCATGGCTAGTACTAGCCTGTGCTGGGGAGACCTGAGTTCCTTTTCCCCTCCAGTTCACACAGGGCAGGCAACCTATTCTGTTAAACTGCTCATTAGGTTAAGATAGCAAAGAAAGCTTCTTTGTCTCAAGCGCTCACCTGTATAGACTGCAGAAACTGTCCTAAACAGCCTGTTGTATATTTTTTCAATAGAATGTTTTTGGTATTGCTTGAAAGAATTTTATTTGGTATAAAATAAAGGGGGAGATGCTATGGCCAGTTTTAGCATTTGCATTGCCTGTATTCCTTGCTGTCATGTTTTGTCAGATCCAAGTTGTAAGATTACTGTGCAGATTACGGTATGAAGTGCAATGATTTTGGATATATAGCAAGCCAAAGTATCCGATGTAATTTGAAGCTGTGACACAAAACAAAAGCTTTGTGTTTGCTTTGATAAACATGTAATAAATTTTTTAGGAAACTCTACTGCTCTGTTTGCAATACCTGAGATACCTGATTCAACAGATATTGCATAGTTTAATTTGCCAGCTTGAGTTTATTTTTTATGTATTCATTGTTTGCCACTTTGAAACTATAGAACTACACTATATGGATATATTCTCAAAGGAGTAACTGCTTTGTGTTTTGTGTTTTTTTTCAAGGTATGGACTGAAGCCAAATGACCAAATTTTGGCAGAGGAGAGGCACAAAGAACTGTAAGCTCTATTATGATGATATACATGCATGTTACATGTATTTACTCTTCTATGTACATATGTATTATTAAAGACCTGAAGCAAAGCTCTTGTGTTTTCATAAATAGCTTCTGCTTTTCAGTGTTGTCTGCTGTAAATTAATTTGTCTGAAAATGAAGTTTAAAAAAAAATTGGAAAAAAAAATAATTCATTTGTTTTAAAAATTCTTTTCTTAACTGCCGTTGTTGCACATGCAATTTAACCCTCTCAGTGTTCATCCTAGTTGATGTTTTATGTATGACAGTGGTTACACTAACAGGTAGTGCCTGTCTGCAGCTTTTGTCGGTGAAATGTTTGTTTATAACTGGCAGACATGCAAAGGAAGATTTTTTAAAAAATATTTTTTCAGGTTCAGTGTTGACTATTATTTTAACTTGCCTACTCATGTGATATCATGGCCACTCTGCCCTTTGAAAGTTCTCATTGGCACAGCTGGGCGGTGGTATGGAATGCAGCAGAGTCACCTGTGCCCTGTTTGTTATATTGAAATTTTGCTTGTTTTGGCTAATTCATTTTGTAGCCTGGAACCTCTTATTCCCAGGGAAAAGTGTGATCCATTGTTGAATGAATCATTCTTTTGTCTTGCCAGACAGGCAGCCCTAGGAATCTTAATCAAACAATGCAACAACAGCATATTCAGTTTGCTCTTTCATTAAAGACTTGCCTAAAGAATCTTGAAGTTTTTAGATAGCCTTCCATGTTCAGGCAAAATAACCTTTATTTTTTATTTTGATAACTATGTAATAAAATACAAAAGTTCTACACTTGAGTTGAAGGCTAATACTGTGTGCTGTGTATAAGCAGATGCATATATATTTGGAAAATGCAAAGTAAAAAGACTGGTAAGTATTGTCTGCATATTATCTAGGTATGAGGGAGGGGGATTCCAAGTTTATTCGTCCTGGTTTTGAAACCTTAATGGTTTGTTTCAATGTTTTTTGATTGTTTTGGGTTTTTTCTCTATTATAACTTATTTCCAATTACTGACTTTTGAACTGTATACATATTTTGAAAGCAGAGGGGACTTACTAGAGCTTTGTATGCTTTCTGTGATGACTGATTAGTTCTATCAAGAGTTACTATATTAAATGGAATAAAAGTACTCACTAAATATAAGATGGCACAACTGAAACATTCTTGTGCGCTTGTATGTATAAGTGTACAGGTTACATAAAGGCAATACTATAATACTTCTTATTTCAGAATTGAGTTTAAAAATTCTTTTATTCTTAAAGCTCTTCATTATGTGAAGTAATTCTTTTATTACTGCTGATTTTAGTTCCTGCACGTTAATACCAATGGCTGAAGAGTCCATTCAGTGCATGGACTCCAGTTTTCTTCTTGCCTTGTTCCCACACTATTCTCCATGAGCTGCCTGAAAAATGTTCCACGTGAATGTCCTCTTTGCCATCCCTCAAATGTGTATTATGTAACGGCTTTTTTTTTTATTTTTTTTTCCTGAAGATAGATAGTTGGTATGAAAGACTGTAGAAAATGCTTTACTTGTCAGCCCTTACTTGATGTAATTCAGTGTTTTCTCCATGCTGACTCTTGGAACATTTATATAAAAGTTGTATTTCCAAATAAGATACATATTTTTTGGATTCACATTTCTTTCTTTCAGGATAGAGATATACTGGTGAATTTGGTCCTTTTTGTGTATATCTGCATGCTTAGAAGAAAAACACTTTTTTTTTTTTTTTTTTTTTTGTTCTCTTCTAATTTGAACTTTTGGCTTGTGCACATAATTGTTTCCATTATTACACTAGCATTAGTTTGCATTATTTCATAGTACTCCCAAAAGACTTAAGCAATTTATCTATGTGTAAGATGAGGTAACTGTTTCAGAAGAATTCAAATGTCACGTTTTCCCATGTCAGAAGTTTGGATGTTTCTCGATAACGTCATAGATTTAAAACAATAAAAATGTATTCTGGTAACAAAGATTTAATTCCTTTGGAAAAAGAATTATTTGCTAAAAGCCTTAGTGATTGAATTACTAGCCAAATAAAATTTCCATGTTCTTTCAGCGGATGGAAAAAGACATTTAACTTGTGTTTGCACATCATCATAATGTACCTGTGACATTAAAACTGCTTGAGCTCCAGGCAAAAGACAGGCAACAGCAGTTACTTTTGGTTGGCCGATAAGATTGGTTTTATGAGGAGCACTCTCTATAATAACAGAGCACTTGTGCATAATTATGATTAACCTGTTAAATATGCTAGACCATTTAAAAATACATAAGCTAGAAGTATTAAAAGTACTATCATGTTGAGGGGTTAAACTCAAGTTAGAGAACATAAATGTCTGTATTTTGGAGAGTACAAGTTCTACTGTGTACACAAGCTTTATTTACACAATAGATACTGATTACACTGAACCTTTGAATGTGTTTAATTTGAAGTGGTTTAAACATACTAAAAATCCTGTTTGAGTTGTATTATTTTAGGTATGTTGCATGTTACTTAATTGCATATTAGTTACTGGTATATTTACAGCACAATCACCTCTTAAATGGAGGGTTGAGCTAGTCTAAATAAAATTCAGTAGAACTAGAGTCTTTACATGAATCAGCTGCAACAGAAACCTTTCTTTGGTTTTTCATTGTTATCTTGACAGTAGCTCCTGAGATGATTTATATGCTGTTGGTTATGATGAAAGAGTTTGAACATGCTTTTGCCATTGACCTTGGCATCTTGAATGTTGCTGGATACTTGACCGGGGAAAAACTCTCTTAGGTCACTGTCACGTTGTTTCAGAAGAGATCTTTGGAACTTTTCTGATGTGCTGGGCGCTCTTCTTCTTGGACCATGTTAGCTGTATGGTACAGATTAAACAATGTTGAATCTCAGAGCACTTTCAGTCCTTCAAGCTAAATAATCTGATTTAGTTTACAGATGTGCCATTAGATAGTGAGTGATCCTTTTCTGATATTTAGATGGCTTTCATATTTAAAAGAAATGCCAGTTCTAAGGAATGGTGCAAGACAACTTACCATTAGAGTAATTATTGCAGATTTGTTTATAAACTTATTCTTGGCTTCAGT
The DNA here is from genome assembly GCA_013400335.1 of Eurystomus gularis. NCBI lineage: Eukaryota > Metazoa > Chordata > Aves > Coraciiformes > Coraciidae > Eurystomus > Eurystomus gularis. Next base: position 27,566 of record VZZY01013228.1, on the reverse strand, counting down.
GACCTTCTAACTACGGTATTCTCCTGAATCTGTCATAATGTTTAAGTCAAATGCAAATGAAGTTGGAGTCTACATATTCCTGTTCAGTGCCAAAATTGCTCTGCTTAAAATGCTTTCTTCCAGTCTTTGAAATGTCAGCAGCTTTTATATTGACTTACCTAGTAAAGACTTCTTTTGGCATTCTTCATCTAATAGTATCACAGTGATTTCCATGACTGCCAGATGTCCTTCAGTTTTAGAGATGACTTCTATGTAGCTGTTCTTCATAAAAATGTACATTTTGTTCAGTAATGAATGCCTTATCTCCAAAGGTAATTGGGCCAGCTACACCCTGACTCGGCTTGATAGTTTTGTCCTTGAATCTTAGTTATCTAGTGAGATAAGGACAGCCACTAAGACAGACTGGAGTTGGTTTACAGGCATGGCATCGTACTTCTATTTTAAGAGCTAAGGTATGAAAGATCACCTTTTTTTTTTTTTTTTTTCCCCCTTCCGCTTGTAGTTCACTTTGACTGTAGCAGCCTTTTAAAATAATCTTTTCGTGAGTGAATACTTTTATCTTAAAGGAATTTGTTAGCACTAAAGTTGTAAGTTGGTGCATATATACATTAATTTCTAAGTTCAGCTGGAAATATCTACCCTCCCCTGCCCAAATCAACTCCTAAATGCACATAAGGTAGAGGTTACTGTCCTGCAGCTCAGCCAGGAGTGGAGTGTCTGGAGGCTTCTTAGGCTGCTTTCATGTAAAATTAGCAGATGAGTTCAAACCACCTTAACTGATGATTGAAGCAAGCATGCCAACGTTGTAGTGAATCAGATGAACAATCATATTTGTTTTCAGTAGCAAAATTGTTATTCTGCAGTGAGAATAATGAAGATGGGAAAACAGTAGTATCTTCAGCTTGCACAGGTGTTTTACAAGGTAAGCATGCATTTGTGGCTGAAGAGATGTCCTGGAGATGTTTTCTACCCAAGTAATCCCCTGTAACTGGGGAGAGGGAAAAAAAAGAATTAAATCCTGCAAGACTGCTGGGGAAACATGGGCATAATAAGGTTGGTGAGGCCTTAA
>VZZY01013228.1:0-26480 GCA_013400335.1 Eurystomus gularis | reverse complement strand
GAGGACAATAAATAACTATAAACACTGAGAAAAACAGAAGTATTTCTCCTGACCATTTGTATAGTCCTTTTACAAGAGTTGCTCCTATTTTTAATTCTCAGAATTGGACTGAATTACTTTAGCTGAAGGTCATATTTAACCAAGTGATGGGATGTGATCTAAGTTGTCGTGATATTAAAGTAGAAATAATTTATTTGTCCAGTTCCCAATACAGAGTCCATTTTCACTGTGTGGTGTTGGCTGAGGTGTTGGGGTTTTTTTAGTAATGTTTTTTCTTACTAAAATAGGGGTTGTAGCAAAATCTTGGTAGCTTGACTTGCTTGTGTGAATAAGCCACTCAAATATATTCATTGTGAGTCTTAAAAGCATTGTTTGGAGTTTAGTGGTACCACTGAGTCTGTAAGCAATGCTTCAGGACACTGTTTTAATACAGCTTTGACTGCTGGTTGTATAATTCCATAAACTGTTTTGTTTAAGCAGTTGCGGCCGTGACAGAACACTTAACTTTTTTTGAAGTTAGTTGAAGGAGAAAGTAGGAAATATGGGAGCTATTTTGTGCCCCACAGCCACCTCTGCTTTCATTATGTGTCTCTTTACAGAGATAAAGGCCATGAAGTGAAAAAGGAGATGATGACAGATATTAGCTTCCTTTGTCTTCAGTCAGCTGTTTGATGTGTTGCAGTCAGAAAAGGAGAGCAGACATGTTGCTCTACTTACTGCAGGTTTGCTGAGAGGAATTTATTTGGGCATTTCATTCTTAGCTGCATACTTGCTGTATGAATACCTTTTCATAGTGAAGCTGAGCAGCTCAAAATGGGATGCAGTTTTGAATTGTCTGTGACATCTGGGCTTTTTTAGTGTGTACTCTGGTTTTGCTTAGCTGAGATGTATGTAGGCAAGTACTGAAGGATGAATCCTGAAGGCATAGTAGGGTGATTTGGGGCTTACAGAGGGCCTATATAATGCTTAGGAAAGAGTAGAGGAATTTACTGTAGATGTTTTAGAAGTAGTCTGGGTATGTTAGAAAGCTAAAGGATGCAAAAATGATTTGAACCTCTTCATGGAAATGTTGTAGTGGAGTTTCCTTGCATTGAGGTGGGGGTTTACCGTGTGTAAATCGCCATCTGTCACAGTACTGAAGCGCAGAAGCTAAGGGGCTTAACTCCAAACCCTTCAGCATGCAGTTAGAGAGGCATGAATGCCGGGGACACAAAGGGGTGCAACTATGTAATGCTGTTGGAAACAACCAAACTACAGTATTTTCTGCCACTAGAGGGTGTAGCTTATCTTCAGTAACAGTTTCAAAAAATCCTTCTGTGGATGTTGCTTTTAGGATTTGGTGTCCTGTTGGTGTGTAGTGTCTCTAAAATACCTTTGTTTTTTTATCCACCCTGTTCTCCTGTAAAACCTAAAAAAAAAAGGGGAGCAAATAGGTTTTTTGCAGAAGAGATACTAAAATATCAGAAATACTAAGCTTTCAATCTTTTGTCAGCCTTCTCAATATGTGCTGACAAAATAGATGATTTGTATGGTTGGGATGATGCATGAACCTGTTACAGATGTCCCTCAAAGCTGTTGAGTTACTTTATATAATATGCTTCACTTGTAATTACATTTGAGCGGACTAGTATATAATATGAAAGGTGATTTGACAATGAATTAGTGTAAAAAAACTGTTATGGCAATAACAAGGTGCCTAGCTTTATGAAAAAGGTTGCCAAATCTCATATTTACTCAACTTTTATTTTAGGCTTCCTCCTCTTTTTTTTTTTTTTTAGATCAAGTTTGTATACTAACCTGTTTCCTGGTGTAGAGGTTTGTACGAAAACTGTCCACTGTGGAATTGATAATAATTTTTACAAAATCTAATATTTCTAGAATTGCTACAAGTTGAAACTTCTAAACTACTCTAATGAATAAATAGTAATTTAGAGTGATTGGTTTCTTACATTACAAAGCAAAGATAAATTCTGTGGTGTATTGATACTGATTGTTCTGTGACATGCAATCAAGCACTTCTTTACGTAAACTTTCATTATATTCTGTGGAATAAGAATCTGGATGATGTGCTGTGGATATTGAAAAATATGTAAATATAAAGAAACATTGATGGCTGAGAAGAATACCGTGCTGATCTGGAATGCATTTTGTTAATGCTTTTCCTTGGGTTTCTGGCTCCCTCTGTAGAAATTACTTTAAATTGCAGTTTGATTTCTCTAGAATGGTTTTATCACTTCTGTGGTGATAGATATATAAAGGGGTTGTATATATAAAGTCTTGACTCACATGTACAAAAAGTATGATTTATGGTTGGCTACAAAATTTCTGTTACAGATTCCTCCCTCCATTTTTTTCCTTCAGTTCTCTGCCAGCCCACCCCCCAACCAATTCTTTTGAATACAGTACCAATGTAAATTAGCCTTACACAAATCATCCCTTGAAATTCTTGGCAACAGACAATCCTGCATAAAATTTAAAAAATCTGAATTATAGTGTAAATGCTTTTTCATTCTTTGATGGAGGGTCTTACTTCTGTAGGGCAGATTTTGGCCTGTTCAGGAGACTGACTGGCAGTGTCCCTTGGGAGGCTATCCTGAAAAGCAAAGGAGTCCAGGAAGGCTGGACATACTTCAAGAAAGGAATCTTAAAGGGGCAGGAACACGCCATCCTGTTGGGTGTTGGTGAGGCTGATGGGTGGCCTTATGGCCCCCTACAACTACCTAAAAGGATGTTGTAGGGAGGTGGGTGTTGGTCTCTTCTTACAAGCTGCATCTAACAGCACAAGAGGGAATGGCGTTAAATTACGCCAGGGGAGGTTTAGGGTAGCCATTAGGAAAAACTTCTACACCGATGGTGTTGTCAAGGACTGGAAGAGGCTGCCCAGGGAGGTGGTTGAATTACCATCCCTGGATGTATTTAAAACCTGTGTAGATAAGAGTGCTCAAGGATATGGTGTAGAAGTGGGCCTGATAGAGCTAGATAATGGTTGGACTCAATGATCTTTTAGGTCCTTTCTAGCCATAGCAATTCTGTGATTCTGTCATTTTACATCTGCTTAAATTTAGAATGAAAGATTCTAAGTTGTGTAATTTCATTTTGCATTCTCTTATTGATGATATGAAATAAGTAATCTATCGGTTACTTATACAGGGTGGAAAACATTGGATCAGTATTTTAAATCTGTGCTTATGTATCAATATAGTATTGTAATTAAGCCTTCTGCCTCTGTTTACATTATTTTGTGTATACTGTATATTAAAGCAAAACTTTGCTGTGTAGCTTTATAGGCTCTGTTAGAATGTTCTTTATTGTTAAGCAGCTCTTGGAAATTAGTGTTAATTCATTCTTATATGACACAGAGGTTATTTGATATAGAATAGAAGAAAACTTATAATATCTATGGTTGGCAGATAAAACCAAGGCTTATGTTCCTCTGGGGAACTTTGTTTTTTTTAGCCTGAGCTGCTTATTGAGACTGCTGTGTGATACAACAGTTCCATGGTAGTGGGAAGGAGAGCTGGAGGGGAAAGAGGAGGATGTGGAAGCCAGTGGAGAATCTAAAATATTGTGTTTCTGTGCGTAAGACACATGAGAACCTGAAGTGCTGGGGCCCAAGTTGCGGGCCCCAAGTTGGAGTTGACCTGTGAATGAGTCACAACCTAGCAGAATGTTTTGTTTTTCCTATTGGCTTCATGTTCCAGAGGGAGAACCTGGCCCACCTGTGTCTATGTGGCTCTGTGCTCACCCAGGTGGTTGTGGTTGGGGTGATGGGTGAGGCCAAGATTATATTAACTGGGAGCTGATTATTTGGAGTAGCTTCCTGTTGGATGTGGCTTCTGTTGGGGCTGGTTGCATCTTGCTGAGCTCTCTTTGTGGTGTCCTTCCATGTGAAGGGCCACTGAGGAAGCCATCTCTGTCTGTTGTGTCCAGCAGGTGATGCTGGTACCACAGTGGGCAGTGGAGGAGCTGGGCCCACAGGAACCTGTGGCAGGATTGTTTGAAAGAAGACTTCCAAGGGGATGTTGCTGAGGTCAGTGTTGGCCTGTGTAATCAGGCAACTGATGGCATCATAAAATGATGATGGTGGCTGAACCAGTACAACAAAACCCAAAACCAAAAGGTCTAAAAACAGTTTCTGGAGTTTTGAAACTTAATTTGATTATATTGAGTTATGGAAGTTCCTAGTGTCAGATTTATTGTTATTCTGTAGTCTTGCTTTTGTGTGACTTAGCCTCATAAAAACTTTTCTTCTCTTACCTTCAAGAGGTGTTTTTCAAGTACCTGTGTCATCTACTTTGGTTATCACTAGCATATTGTTAAGTGATACAGCAGAGATATCAAAAGATCCTTGAAGGGAAAGATGTTTTAGAATATTCCGGACTGTAATTCCTGCTCAAATTTAAAAGCTTTCAGGAGCTCTCATGGTACAGGTTACTGAGTTAAGTTGATCTTTCATAATCATTTTCACACTCTGAAAATTTGTGCAGGAATAGATGGATTAACATGGACCTGCCTCGCTGTTGTATTTAGTGAGCTAATGAGATGAGTAACTCTATTGCTTTTTCTGATAGTAATTACTGCTACTTAGTGTGTACTCTACATGCTTTGTTTAAAGCAAGGAAATATCTTTTTGCTTTTTCTGCCTATTCCTGCAATCGCTCTCAAGCACAGACCAAGCAGATACCCCACAGAATGAAATTGAATGCCTGGACATAGAAAGACTTCAGCTTGTCACTCATTGAGTGTTCATAGCAAAGGCTTCACAAACAGCGTAAACTAGTTGCACCTTCTTGTCCTCCCTAGGCTTCATGTTTCAATTAATGTGGTTTTGGCAGTCAATGAAGCATCATTGTCCAGGAGAAGGAAACTCTTCCCTCACCGCTTACCTTGACACTTCTTGTTTTACAACAAATCCAAAAATGATATGAAAAGCTGTTAACTATGTTTTGCATTGACTCTAGGTGTGCACAAAGTGTAGTGCTAATACGGTAGTGACATGACTATGTGCAAACAGTGATGCATTTGAAGACTGAGTTTTGAATACACACACTGATTTTTCCATAGTGCTGCCTGTGTCTGTCATGTTTCTTTCAGAGAATGAGGTGCATACTTACAATGAGATGCGGTCTTAAGCCACAGAACATGCCAAATCTTCTGGGATCACTATTTCTCAGCTAAGGTAGCTGGAAGGGTTTCTCTATCTTTGTTGCATAGAAGTGGACAATTTAGAATTGGACAAAATCTGTCTTCAAGATATTATTTTTTGTGTTATGCAATGTAGCACTAGAGATTTTTTAAAATTTCAAAGTGACTAATTGGTAATTTTACTGACTTGGAAGATATACCATCTGTCTTAGTGTCTCTTAGAATGTGAACAAAAATATTGCTGTGGGATGATTTTGAGTTGTCAGAATAATTTATTTATGCAGCTCTTGCAGTGTATCTTGCAGCTGGAAGTATTCTGAGAGATAAAATGGGAGTTTAACTTAGTATGGGATTTTTGTTCCATTCTTTTACTGTACTTATTACATGTTATATTTTCCTCATAGTCCTCTGGAGATAGCACTAGATGCAGAAAGAAAACTTAATACCTACCCAACCATTTTATTAAATTACATTAATTTCATTCATTTCATAAATCTAGTGGAGGAGAAAATTCAGAAAAATCTTCTCTTGGCAGATCCTTTTTTAATTCTGCTTTTGTTGAGATTGTAATGAAGTATATAGCAAAGCTGTTGAAATTGTGTCAATGTTTGAAAGCCTTGGGAAAGGGACGTGCAGTCAATCCTGGTTTTGCCACAAGGTGGTGCTTTATGTGGTAGCTAGCTTTATGGTAATTAATGGAAGACTTCAGTAAAAGATGTAAAACGTCTAAAGCTTTTAGCCACTTTAAAGTACTTGGCAGTGCAGTGTTGTCTTTTTGTTTAAATACTTCTAAGCATAAAATGAGGAGGTGTGTTACTTCCATAGAGACTATTTAAAAACATTGAAAATAAGAAATGTGTATTTTGTTGTACATCGTGTGCATGCACAGCTTGAGCTTGAGATAAGATGCACCTGACCAGAGCAAGTACAGTGTGTGGATTTGTCCTTTTTCTTTTTTGCAATGCAGACCACAAACATATTTGGCATTCGAATTACTATGTTAACAGATTATGTTCAAATAGACAAAGTTGCAAAACCCAAAATGATAGTTTAATTATATCTTCTCTAAACTCAGGTTTGTGGGTTTGGTGGGTTTGTTTGCCTGTGTGTTTTACAGGCATGATGTGATTGCAGAGCTTTAAAATCATTTACACATGTTGCTGGTATAAGTATCTAAAAGCTGATCAGTGCAAAAAGTAAGTAAAAAATATTTGTTACGTAGTTGATACTAATTTTTTGGATAGTCCTAAGAGTAGATGGAGAATTTAAGTTTTCAATATTTTTGTATTTTAGTGAAAAAATCTACTGTAAGAAAAGATAAGCTATAATTAAATTTTAAAATGCAGACATCTTTGAGTTTTGAATGCCACCAGACTTTTGTGAACTCTTAGAATTTTAAAAATAGAACTTACTGCTTGATAGTACCTGCGTCTGTGTTCTGTTTTAAATGCGTAAAGTATGTAATTCATTGTGTCCTCAGTTCTATAAGAGATGTAGTCAGGACATAATGCCACCATTTTTCCTAAATAATCAGTTAATGAGCTGTATTGTGATGTAGTTCCATTCTGAGGCATTTGTGTGCTTTTCAGTGAATAACGTGGCATATATTTTTCCTGTGCAGGGACCTCAATTTTCTCATTTAAAATCTTTTTCAATGAGACTGTTTAGAACTGAATTGCTGGAGAAATTCAACTGATGTCTGGCTTGTTACACTAATATAAAAAAGGCATGATAACATCAGATACTCCATTTCCAAAGATGCTAAGGGAACATCACTCTCTCCACTAATTTAGCTTTAAAAGTATCCTCATTTACAGAGGTAAGTGCCCCAAATAAAAAAATATAATAAGATGTATAGTTCATCAGCAGCTGAAAGAATAGGTGTCTCTGTTGTCCATTCAATCTTTTCTGGGTTAAGCTTAACCCTGAGAGTACCAATTAGTGCTCAGTATAGTGGATTCTGCTATTTTAAAGGAGGTTATAGTCTACTAAAGCAGATTAAATGGCTTGTGTGAAAATAATTTGGTAGTTGTCCATTAATTGCCTTTTCTTTCATAGAACCTAAGAAAGAGACCTCAAGAGATCATTTTTTTTCATTCCCCTAATCCAGCTAGAGCTGCATCTTTGTCATGCTGGCAGATACTTGTCTAGACTCCTCTAAAGGTCTTCACAAATAGTAAGATGTCATGTGGACACAGTGCAATTTTACTACATAATCTGTATTAGTGTGCTGCTTCATTCCCACTGAGAAGTTCCCCCTATCCACACTAAATCTAGGTTTTAATCTGTTCTGAATACAGTTCTGTTCTATTAGGTGTCCTGTTCTTTACTGACACAGAGAACTGTTTACTGCATTCCCATTGGTTTTATTTTTATGTTCTCAAGTCTGTCCTTTTCTCCTCATTTGTAGACTGGAGAATGCAGGATACATCTCTTCCTGCATCTTGCATCATTTCAACTTCTTCACTGCTTTCCTGCTTTCCTCTAGCCTCCTTCCAGTTGTTTTAGATACTTCATAAAGTATGTTGCCAAAAATGAAATGCAATCTTCCAGCTGTGGCTTTGCTGTATGTAGTATGGAACTCCCAAGGCATAAATTAAAACACATTAAATTCAAAGCTGACAATGCAGACTTCTGAGAAGTCATATCAGAATAATAAATTATTAACTTTTAAATTTTAATTTTTCTGGTCACTTTGGAGATGCTGGTAGATATGCCTTAGGACTAAAAAGGACTACAGATTGATTAAAAACCAAGACTAATAATAAAAAGCTTAAAATTTACAGCATCCATTACTTCATATGTTTAGAATTTAGTTTAAGTTCAAGAGTAACTGTACTACTAATTAACCACAATTCAAATATAATTACTCCCCCCCACCCTGAATGAATGAATTCAGGAAAAGAATGTAGATACTTTAAACAATTCAGATAATTGACTCTCACAAGTCCTCTATGTAAAACAACAACAAAATAATATTGCATGTTTACTTCCCAGAAGTGTTTCTTTTGTGACTCAAATTTCTAATGTGGCTTCAGAGAATTGAAAATTGCTGTTCTGGAATGGCTGCTAGTTTTGTGGTGTTGGACCATGAGTGGATCGTTCTTCTTTGCCTCCTGCTAAACAGGAGACCGTGCATTGAAAGCAGTTTGTCTTCATTTTCAAATTAGAGTGATCAAAGTTCTGACTAATTTATTTATAAAGAACAGTTCTTTCTGCTACGGAAGTAGGTTTTATGGATGAGCCTTCCTGTTATGAGAAATCATGATACAAAATTGGGCAATTCTGTTTCACTATGTAAGTTTCTCTTTGCATCAAATCTGCTCTAAGAGCCTGAAGTTGCAGAGGGCTTGCAAGATGAAACACAGAGCTAATGCCCATAACTGAAGAGTGGTGAGGGAGTTGGATATATTACAGAGTGCATAGGAATGGGATGGGGAAAAAATGCAATGGCTCTAAACTGGGGAGGCAGAACAGTGCAGGATTGGCAGGACAAGGCCATAGGCAAAAAGAATGTGCGTATACATTTGCTAGGGTAAGGTTCTGCCCACCTATGGGCCCCTATAGGCAAAACCATAGAGCAGGCAGCGTAGCCTATAATGTGAGGAGAATATTGAGATATAAGCCACTCAAGTGATCACTTCCATCACACTCCTAAAAGCTGACGGATTTAATCAGGACATCTAGAAGCCCCTGCTTAGCAGTGTAAGCATATATGTCCGGTATGGATATGCAGTTTTACATTTGCATGGAGATAAGTTTGTGTTTTAGTGTAAAGCTGGTTTGCTTTCTTATTGATCATGAATAGCATTGAAGACTTGCCACAAAATATCTAATCTTTTCATCTACATACTTATATCGCTCGGTAATCGTTGTATATGGATGTCTCAGACATTTAAATTGATTTTCCCCTGAAACTTTCTGTTAGATAAAATTGCAGTTTTCAGGATTTGTGGCCAAAGTAAATGGGGAACATTGCTGGCTCCAAATTGTATGGGAAACTTGCTGCAAATTCAGAAGCTGCATGCCTTAACCACGGAGCCATCTGCTTGTTCTGAAGGGGGTCTCCTGTCCTAATACTGTATTGTGTGATCAGATGACCTTGCTTTACAAGAGGTGGAAACAGCAGCTGACACACACTGCAGCTTCTGTCCCCAAACCAGGGAGCACAGATGGAGTGCAGCTGCTGCAAGGGGTTCAGTGACACCTTCTGGTCACATGAGTCAGCTGGTGCATTTGCAGCTGCAGATGCCAGTGTCTCTGCTGAACAGCTGCAACCAATATGCATTATTCAGACTGGTGCATAAGTCTGTTGGAGATAAACTCCCTGTGCCAGTTAGGTATCTGAAGCACCTAGCCCCCCAGTACATGCATCCTGGTCTTGTCTCTTTAACTGATGTGGCTGGCTCCAATTGTGAGAGGAGTAACAACAGAGCTACAGACAGTGAGAATATAAGGGTATTAATTAATTTCAGTTATTAAGATATAATATCTGTGTAAAACTGAATACGCACATTCTCCTATCCTGCTTGTCCTAGGTTTAGGTCAGCAGGATGTGTGCAGGTCTTATATTGGACTGTCAAAGATAGGAAGATAAAATCACAGTCTTCTAGTGCTTTGAAAAAAAGTATTTTGGGAAACTCAATATTAGCGCAAAAATGTGTTCAGCACTTGAAGTTGAAAGTGAATATATAAACAAGATATACAATTCCAGTAGTTAAGACTGTGCTTTTAAACTGTAGTTACAAGTTATCTTACAGATTTGTTGAAAGCTGCGATGGGCTACTCTAATTTTGCTTCTGATCTCACTTAAATAACTGTCTCTTCAGCTAACATTTCTAGCAACAGTGAACCATATCTGTATGCAACAGTGAATAAGCCTAGCACACTCCCTTTGGTTAGCAGAGACCTGCACAGATTTCTGAATTCTTAATTAAAAATAAAAAGGAAAAAAAAGAGAGAGGGGGTAAAAAAAAAAGTTTTATAGTTTTCTTCCATGGTTTCTCTTGGCTCTGCCATGAGTAGAGGTCACTATTCTGGTACTCAAAAATATAAAATATTATATTTTCTGAGGAAATAAAACATCAAACAAATGAATACAAGGGACAAACTTAACTGAATATGAATTAAAAAAATAAAGGAATGAGGACACCTAAAATACACAGAGAAGAGTTGTCTGGGGGTTTTAGGAGGGTATATATACTGAGAAGTATACTTACTGAAAAGACACTAAATAATTTTCTGCTTAAAAAGCAGTAAGGGGCTGCCTAGTTCAGGAAGAAAGCATTTTCAATCTTCAGTGGTGATATTAATAGGGTTTCAGCATTGGAATAAACTTGCATTATGTATCTTGTAAATATTGCAAGTCACAATCTTAATATTTGATACTTGAAGTTCAGTATTGGTTTTGCACAATTACTTACATGTGCAGTTGCTCTTTTCAGGCTCTTTGCTACTACTGCATTTCCCACAAAGAACCCTATATTCTTGGGATGCTGGTTGCTCAAAAAACTGTGGTAAGAAGTGGAAATACTTTACTTAGCTGTATTACTTAGCTGTATTCTGTGATGCTGTGGCTTACAGTTGCTCTCGTAGGTTCACTGTAAGTGATGTGAGTGATTAACTTCACAAAGGGAAGAAATTGCCACTGGATGGTGCTATTGTTGTGTTATTTAACTTCACATTCTGTGATAATGTGGACAGCATGAAATCTCCACCCCTGTCCTCCCCAAAGATTTTGTAAAGATCTGCGGCAAGAAAATCCTAGATATACAGGTCACAGTACCAATAGGAAAATAGTAATCCATAGTCTGTACCTTCACAAAGGTTGGGCAAAGGTAATTATATCTGGCATGATCTGAGCTTTGCAGATGATTTTTTTAATACAAGTTTGGATGAGAGCAGACTGCTTGGTAATATAATTGTTTTTATGGAAGGTGATGTTCTTGAAGAATGGGATGTATCTGAGCCAATCAGCTCTGTGAAATCTGCATATTCATAATACATCTAATTATCCAGAAAGAGATGCTCAGTTACTCGAAGTGTCACTTTAAACCGTTTCCTAACAAGGGGACTGTCTTTTAAAACAGCAGGGGTTATAGTTACCTACCTATTACATTACCAAAAAAAAAAGTTTTGACTATTTTATGCAAATGTACTGCATGACTTCGTATAAATGAGAAGGTAGAACAGCTTTTGAAAGCCCTTCATGTTTTTTGTGGAGGGAGAAAATGAATTCTTCTTATGAATTTGCATTTCAAGAAGTAAATAACTACTTGAAAAGGTGTGTCTTCTTTTAAAGATCGCAGTTTGATAAGCTAGAGATTTGAGAGTTAAAATGGCTTTAGAAATTTCTGAAATTCATCTTTGAATATGTATGAGTGATTGGAAATGTATATCAGTTTTCCTATAAGCTGGCTTAAAAATGATTCATTTTTTTGTGCTTGCTCTCTCTCTCCCTCCCTTCCATTTTCTCTCTTGTATTTTGATCTGTCCAGAACAATTGGAGCAATTTTTTTTTTAAGAGGCCTGGGAAAGGAGAGAAGAGGGGAAAAAACCCCCTAGAACCTGAGTAAACTCTTGCTGCTGTCAGTCCTGACTGAGAAGAAATTATGAGATTTGGCAAGACACTATCTTGTGTATTCGTAGCCTATCTCTTTTACCAGTTGAGCAGATATAAAGTGTATCTGTCTTCTAATAGTTCTGAAGCTCAGTGGGCAGTATCATAACCATATTTGACAGGACAGCATATACGTGTAGGATAATGAGCTACTCTAGGTTTCAAGCAAGCTAGCAGCCTAATAAAGAAGAGTTGCATGGAGGGAAAGGTGAGTAGAACTCAGATATTATTTGCTCCCAAAACAGCATCATGCCTAGCTGGCTGGAGCAGCTTGTGGGTACTATGCAGTAAACCACAATGCAGGGAACCCCAAATCGGCAGGTTCTCCCTTTTCACTGGGCAAATAGCTAGGCTGGAGGAGGTGGGAGAAGATGAGGGTGAGAAGGTACTGTGGTGGGACTTCAGGAACATGCCAGAGAAGTAAGGCTATTGGGGTATGAACTACAGAATATGCTTTCTTAAGAAACTAAACACTATTCTTCTGATCAGGGAGCTTCTTTACTTCAGTAGGTATATCTTTCAAGAGGCTACTTGTTGAATATGGTCATTAGTTATTGAAATCAGAAGCTATTTGCTTGTTTGATGGAGCAAGCACTTGGAAGACCTTGGTCTGTTTATGCTGTGTATGGTACACCTGTCCTGGAGTTCTAACTTTCATCTTATTGCTATCCTTTTCTTAAAAAAAAAAAACCAAACTATTTTAGTTGTTAGACAAACTGTTCCAAAGTCTCTGTTCTAACAGGTGTGGATTTCACTCTGCTTCTTTTGGTGCAGTTATTTCATATGCTTAATGTTAATTTTTCTCCTTTCTGTCTCAACCCATTAACTCTTACTGTGTTTATTTTACTTGCTGTTGTAGCTGTTAACAAAGTCTGTGCTAGCTAGGGCTAATGGCGACTTCGAAGTAATAGTAAGTATATACTCATACAAAGCAGTGCTATTCATCTTGAGTTCTCTGAGAGAAGGCAATTCTCTTCCTAGTGCTCTGCTCAAGAACAGGTATTAGGATGAGGCAGGATGAAGTTAGACTGTGAGGAGCTGGCCTGAAAGGCAGACAAACTGTTTGAGAGAAGTCTTGGAAACTTATACAGAGGTTTAGGTTCATGGCGCAATACTCCGGGATCTAACTGCATACTTATTTGATGCCAAGTAAGGAGCAAGAGATGGGGCAGGGAATCCCTGCTGGAAGGGCAGCAGTTTGACAGAAAGTTGGCCAGCATACTTTGGAGCTTCATGTGAGGGTTTTTACAACAGTAATAAATAGTATTGATCTTGTACTTGAAGTGTCTGGGCTGAAACCTATGGGTTGTACCTAGTTGAAACAGACTATGCATAGAAATGCTGTGGGTGGTAGAAGTTGAAAAGACATCCAAAGTATTAGGATAAGTGTGTCAAAAGAGTAATCTAAAAGGATTATGAATTAATGGATCCATTTCTTTTGCACTGAGGGTTGAGATGATGAAGAGATTTAATTCTAGTTGAAAATCCCCTTTGTTATTACTCAGTTCTTTGCATAGCTAAATATTTTAGTAGAATGTGTAAGTCTTCCCACTTGATACAAACAAATGGATAGCTTAAGATACTGTTCATGTTTTCAGATTTCCACCCTCCATTTAAGTTTCTTAAAATCCCTTGACATTCAAAAAGACCTAAAATGCTTAAAAGCAAATCTTACCTAATGTTAATCTTAGTGCATCTAAAGGCATAGCAGTGTAAGCTGGATGACTCCTTTTAGTGTGATTTTTTTGTTTGTTTTTGTTTTTTTCATCTTTTTAACACGTGAAGATAGTATCTTTCAGAAATTAATGGAAAAAACCTTTTGCAATCCTTTTTATGTCCATCTCCCTGGGACAAACTGAGATAATCTACAAGAATGATCATCTACCTTCAGGAACCTGTGTTACTGTAATTGAAGGTGAGAAGCCTTCTGTGGAGGGTTCATTGGACGGTGTCATGTCTGTGCGAGTTATTAATGCACTTTGATGTATTTTATGATTTCGTTGATCATGTAAACCTTTGGTTTATATCTTTTTGCAGGATCACTATAAAATAATCTGCTTAACAGGAAGGGAAAGAAGCTGGCATTATTTATCTCTACAGATTTTTTTCAAATTCTTTGTTATATCACAGAAACAAAAATAGTCTGTACAAAAAGTTTCTGTAATTGGGATGAAATTTCTGAATCACTGTGGCTAGGTACCTGATTCAAGATACACTTCACTTATTCAGGATTTTTCTTCTTGATTATCAGGTCTGCATGTGATGGAGAGATTGTGTTCCATTATTGTGGCTGCTACTATGCCCTCTGGCTTATGTTTAAAGTGTCTCTGCAGAATTGTCACTTGTTTGAAGAAGTATAAAATCCTAGATACGTTCCCACATGGAAGTCTCATGTTCAGTGTGTCATAGGTCTGTGTCACTTAAATTCTCATTACTAGAGATTCATTTTCTGACTGCAGTGAGGTAACACATCCCAAACTCATGTTTTAGTCAGTGTGATTGTGAATATAGATAGGTTGTTCAACAACTAAGATGCAGTAGTAGCATATGTCTTTTTTTAAATTCATAACGTACAGTAGTCATGATAGATTTCATAAAACAGATATTGTTTCAAACCATCCAGCTTCATTTGATAAATAAAGAGAATTCTGGTAAAGAATGCTGAAGTTACCATCTGTTCAGGCCTCATGTTTTTGGGTCCAGTATTTTCTCAGTGTAGATTAATGAATCTTCTCTGTTTATTAGAATTCCCTTCTACAACATTTTTCCATTTATTATAAAGTTTCTTTCCCAGCTATCTCTACTTTTTTTCTTTTTTTTTCCCTTGATCCATTCTTTTACCGAAAAGCAGTTAGAACTCAGGGGTAGGCTTTAAGTGCCCCATGTTACCTCTTTGCTCTTCCTTGTGTCTTGGAATACTATTCAATCTTGTAACGGAAAATCCTTAATAGGTGCATTGTAAGGAGATGGAAAACTGGTTTTTCATACTGATCTGCTGATGTCTCTCTCTTTTTTTTAACATGCCCTGGATTTGTCTTCATCTATTCTCCATATCACAGTTGAGCTAATTCTGTAAATTGGCTTTCATTTGTTACCCTGTTGTTCCACTCTTCCTGAAAGATGGGGTGCTGGAGTTGTCCCATTTCAGTCGTGCTATGGCTGGCTTCTGTCTGTGTGAGCTCTGCCTTTCACTGTGGGGAAATAGATGGACAAGTAGAGGAGGAGTGTGAAAACCGTGGAGTTTTGCCAGAAACAGCTTGCTTCGTATGCCGTGTTCTTCTTCTGGTGTAAAAACTTCAGCATTAGAGATGTTGTAGCAGACTTGACAACAGCCTGCAAATATCTTGATAGGGAGAAAACACAGTGTTGGAGAATGTTTTTTAGTATAAAAGAGAAGCAAACCAAGCTTAAACCAGCCTGGGAGCTTAAGACATGTGAACTGATCTAAAATGAAGCATACTGAAATTGGTAAGCTGGTTGGACAAAGGAATGAGAATCCTTAAGTGGTGTCTTGATAATTATGCAACAAATTATGTTTCCTTGTTAAATCCTTAATAAACTGGAACAGAAGAAAGTATATGCAGGTGTTAGCTTTAAACCCCCAAAGCCACCATGAGAGGGAACACAGTATATAAATTTCTTTTATTTCATGAGTTGTCTCTGAGTACTTGATGTTATTTAGAGCAACTTTGTTGAATTGGATGAACTTTGATCCTAATGAAAAACATTTGATCATGTTAAGTGCAGACTTTCAAACTTGTGTTATTGTGAAGAAATGTTTGCAAGTATTATATGTGTATCTAAAAATCACTATTTTTAGTGTATTATATATTGATGGGCAAATTTCTGTTAGCTCAAGAAGTGTATTTACTGCCTTTCTAACTGTGCTCAATGTTTCAGGTCCTCTTAGGAGAAAGAAGCATTAATTTTATGGACTTTCTTTTTCTTCCTGCTCTTTCATCATGCAAATGTAGGTTTGGAATATGGCTGTAGAGGCTTGGCCTTAAATGATGCAAAGTGCTGTTAGCTTAATGCTTTCTAGTGCTGGTAGAGTGGCAAGTCATTTGCTCCAAGTAATGTACCTTTTGGGGCAGTCACTGCTATAGCCTTATCTCCTCTGTTTACTTTGCAGCAGGAAGGTGAGATTGTATCTATGGTTCTGGGAGAACAGAGTAAGAATCGTGGTTGTCTGAGGTTTAATGATGCTGATAATACAGTTGGTTACTACAGCTATGAAAATCCAACTTATTTGTGTAAATGCCACTTCTTTTTTCTTTTTTTTTGTAATTTGGGTAAACTGTAGGTTACCTAAGCCAGTTGGTATTAAACTTACCGATTGGATTTACATACAAGAATAGTACTTGGGAAGATGGATGTTGCATATAATCCTAAAAACGCAGCAGGGAATTGGCCTTTGAGGAAAAGACGGTTAGCTAATCTGGATGCTATCTGAGCAGATTGAACTAATGTGTTCCACAGATTCATTTATGTTAGTGTCTAGTTTTGATTTCCTCTACTTTGGAATTGAATCTTTTAACTGTTCCCATTTACTGCACTTTACTTCCCATTGTAGAGTGATGTCCGAGCACGCAAACCGAATTCTTTTTGGGCAAAATAAAGCAAGCATGCTCCAGGAGCATACCATATCTGCTTCAACTGCTATGAACTCAGGCTGTGGGAGTAGTCTGACAGATGCCCTGAAATACTTGTACAGTGCGTGCCTACTCCTAAAATGAGCCAATTATTTGGTTCTATCACTGGCTTCCTATATATTAGCTTGAAATTATTTTTAGATGTAGGACTTGAAGCGCTGCACTATCCACCAAGCTATCTGCATAGTTATGGTGGTGTTGTTAAAACTTTCAAATATGGGGCTGTTGCTGCTAAGCTCATGGTGGTTAATGCATATAGGAAACTTTTATCTTTGAAGAATAAACAAGTGAAGACATGGTGAGGAGTTCACCAGTCTGTTCTTTGAAAAGAATAACCACCGATGTGGTATTTAAAGATAAGAGACAAATCAGAACTGGACTAGAGTGCATGTAATAGCTGTTAGTAATACTTGTTTGTGTAGGCATGTTTCCATTCAGTTAAGATTTTTTCAAAAATATGCTCTTCATAAGCTGGAGTTTGGAGTAGTACTAGCTGCTTGCTCGCCCTTTTGCGGTTCAAGCTAAGTTCTACTTTTAGCCTTAAAGCTACAGTTGAGGGAGTTGTTTTTTCCAGGAAGTGAACAATATCAGTTTACCAGTCTCTAGGGAAAACCTGTTGGATGTGCTGTGTTAGCTTATGTTCAATTTAATGTTTGAATTATATTTTTTGTTGCATTCTTCAAATCCTTTAGGATTTTGCCTGCATACAGTAACTAGGAGAGACTTTCCCTTTATGTGCATAACTTGGTTTTGCATATATGTGTTTTAGAGTTGCTGGCGGTAATGGTAGTGGTAATGCTAGTGCACCAGGATTTGAGACACTGTGTTTTGCTTCTAGCAGTATTAAAATATTCCATGCCTGCCAGTCACATCATAATCATAAACTGAAGTTGTATAAAGGGTTCACTGTTTTGAAGGGTCTGTTTTGGTTTCTTTTGTCTTCTGGGATGTGGTGGAGCCCTCTAGGTCATCTAATACATTTCTTAATATTGCTAGAACTTAGGACACTTAATACCTTCTTTCTCAACTATTTTTTATTGGTATTTATGTATTTCCCTCCACTCCCCCTCCACCCTGTCTATGGCAAACCTGATACTTTGTTAGGGTACAGTTCAAGCTAACATTTGTAGGAAGGTGTCTCTGTGGATTTTGGTCTGTAAAGTGTATGTTCTGTGGCCAGTTTGGATTATCTGTGATTGCCTACAGCTATGGAGAGGATTGTACTTGAATTAAAGTGGTCCATATATTTTTGTATTGTTTGGTATTTCCAGTTTGGCCATTTAGTGATGTTGTGCTACTTGTAATAATTGGAGAGTGCTGCAGTAATAATTGGAGAACAGAGCTGTCTATTGCTAAAACTGCTGAAAAAGAATTACCTTTGAAGAACATACTTTTAGAAAGAGCACATGTATGGAGATTTAAGACTTACGTGCAATGGCAGCAATAGCACAAACTTTTTACAGTGACTTTAAAATTACTGCAGGTTTTTTAGTATCATTTATATTTTTAATTTCATTGGCACTACTTAGATGTCAGTAATTGTAACTGCTGCTTGCAAAATCAATCAAGTAAAACAACGTACACAGATAATAAATAG
Organism: Eurystomus gularis; assembly: GCA_013400335.1. Lineage (NCBI taxonomy): Eukaryota > Metazoa > Chordata > Aves > Coraciiformes > Coraciidae > Eurystomus > Eurystomus gularis. Next base: position 8,467 of record VZZY01013228.1, on the reverse strand, counting down.
CAGTGGAACATGAAAAAAATTGTCGGTGGGAGTAGTAGAAGAAATAGAATCATTCTGGTTTTGTACCACCCAAGTTGTGAGTGAAATAAGCAGCCTTGTTTGGGAATTGCAGCCCTCTGAACTCCTGACACATGAGGAAGTGCTATGGGTTTTAACGGAGGGGAGGAGGAAGTTGTTAGATGATGTATCTTCTGTCTTTTCTGAGGTGTAGTTTTTATTCTCTGTTTACTTACTTTGAAGCTTGTTAATTAATCTTCAGATTTCTTGTACTAATAACCTGTTCTTCTGGGCTTGGTTTTGTGACTTCTGTTTTGAAGTTACACTTGAGCATCTGGACTGAGGCTTGATTCTCCAGTGTATAGGATTTAAAACTGTTTGGACTACAGTATTCCTTGGGTTTTGTTTGTTGGTTGGGATTTTTTTTGTATGTCTATCATATCTTGAGTTACCAGTGAGCTTGAATTTCTGGTGAGTATTGTTACTGTATCACTGTTGAGTGAGACAGAGAGAAAACAGTGATACACCTAAACATCTGGAAGAAGTACCAACATGTATCAAATTGTCAGTAGACCAAGCATGAAAATACTGACTGACTTCTGTGAACGAGAGGGGATTGATAGTCTGTTTGGATCACTGTGGTGAAGAGCAACACTTTGACCTTTTATGTGCTTCTTGTGGGTTAAGTTTCAAATGGTTTTGCAGCTGGACGCATGTGTCGTCTTGGTGTGGGTTTTTTTTTGTTTCGTGTTTTTGTTTTGCTGTGGGTTTTTTGTGGTTTTTTTTTTTTTTTTAATCTTATAGCTGAGTGTTCTTAACTTGCTTAAATTTCTATGGTAATCATGGTGAGGTCGTTGTAAAATTCATCTGTTAGCCTTTTAGAGGAAGGACGTGCGTGCTTATTGTAAATTACATGCATCAAATTGATTTGAAATTGGACCATTAGTTACATTGATTTAAAGTGCCAGAAAATTGATCTAAATTTCATAATTTAAGAATGGAACTAGTTTCTCTTACTTATGTGAGGATGATTTATTTAGAGACCAACTGGAGCATGAGTACTTGTATAATAAAGTAGATAATGGAGAGGCATCAGTGCTGGGAAAGAAGTAAAAAGGCTAGATCTGAATATTTCTGGATTTCTTGTTAAAATGTGTCTCCACATACTGTTACACTTTTAACAGTTGCATTTCTTTCCCTTTTCAGTATGCTTTGAAACTTTGGTCAGCAAGCATTGTGTCAATTTAATAAAACCTTCTAAATAAAAGGCTTTTCCAATTTCACTTAATGACATGATATGCTAGCATAGTGTATTCAGAAGAAGATACTGCTGAAGAAAATTGAGGAAGGATTGAAAATGTGTCTGTTACTGAAGTTACCTTGAGAAGTAACAGTTGGAGGAAGCATGTGAAAGTAAAATTTGAACTTTTCTTGTTTCTAGACCTTTGCAACTGGCAGTACCATTCTGGGTAAACTGTTAATCCTGTGGCTAGTTTTGTGGGGCCAGCAAATACAGTTGAGCCAGGTTGAAAAGTGAGCTGTTTGTGTTTTGAGTCAAAGTACAATTGCATAAAATTAGAGTATAGCAGTCTTGAAGCAATGTGAATAGCTGATTACCGAGTGTGTATGACATTCACAAATACTGTTATGTTATACAGTATTTGTAAACATTTAATGCGGTTAGTTCTGTTTCCTCAGACAACCAATTAATAGTAAGAACAAATGTATTCATTTGTTCCTGTAAGTTGTGACCTCTCCAGAGAGTCCTCGTAAACTTCAAAAGTTTCTGCATACAACTGGATTTGGATGTCTTGGTACTGAGCTTTTTCTTACTTCTTTTGCGTTCTTAGTGCTGCAAAGAACAGACCTGCATTTGTGAATGTCCAGTTTCTTACAGGGGACTCCTGCTATGTTAATACTATGCCTTACTGAGACTCGAGATTTCACAGGGCTCAGCTGCCTGGAGGTGAACAGAATTGCATCCTCCATTAATGGTCATGGAAGTGTGTGAGGGGAGAGAACCAGTTAATTCTGCTATATATTTTCTTGACGCCAAAGGGTACTGATGATGCACGTGCTTTGAATTAACTTATCAGCCTCATCATTTTGGTGTTCGTTTTGCTAAAATCATGTTTATTATATGGGCTAATGAAACTGGATAGTTCATTAATGGTTGTCTGAAACAGAAAAACGATTTTGTGTTAATTTGGTGTGAATGTATTTGCTGGAAGTGCTCATCATAAGCAAAGTAAATCAGAACATTATAATCAATTGTTGTGTTACTATTGAATTCCATCATAGTCTTAATACCTTGTGTATGCAGAGAGCAACACTGGTGCTAAGCTGTGTGAGTAAAAATCGTGCCTAAATTAGATAAACCATTTGCCTATAACAGTATTCAGGAGGGACCAGTACAGTTTGCAGAGAGCAGGCGGAGGAAAAAAAAGATGATGGAGGAGTTTGTACCTTATGGTTTTGAAGTTATTGAAGCTAAGTACATTGATTCAGAGAATCAAGCAATTTGTGTGGGTTGTCAGACAAGTTATGGCAGTTCTAAACCTGAAAGAATTTTTGAAATGGATTAAGATGCACTCATTTTAACTTTTCCAAGCTAAATTCAACAAGATGTAATGAAAGAAAATTATAAAAGTGAAAATAGGAGGCAAAATCTTAGATATAGAGATACTGAACTGAGTTCCAATAATAGAAAAATACTATAATTATCAATTATAGTAGGCAAGTAGGACAGTTATCAATGTGTTTTGCTTAAGTTTGCCTAGGTTCTGTGAGAAAGCTGGCAAGAGTTTATTAAGAAAACAGTAGAAAAATGTTTTAATCTTGGTAGAATAAAGCAAGCATTGGGACATGAGGTTGGGGAGGACCAATAATTGTTCTTAAAGCTTTTTTGACTCTTCTTTTGTTCTTCATTTACAATTAAAAAAAACACTTTAAGATTTATCCTCTTAAAATAATGATCTATGTGGAGTTGCCAACTGGCTGTCTCACTTCTGCTTGGAGTTTCTTTAAATATATACAAAATGATTTTAAAAAAAAAAGTTTCTACTGGTTGCTAAATTCATTAATGGTTAAGAAAGTAAAAATTACTTGAATCAAAGATTTTGTTTATGTAGTAAATGCATCTTTTTTAAAAAAATTGCATTTTAACTTGCACTGTAAGTAGTACCATTAGTAATGAACAGCATAGAGGGACCTGACAATGCATGAATTATTCACTGGTAGATTATTATATCTTTGTTGTTAGCATGCAAGATAATGAACATAATTACTGTGGCAGTGTACTCGAGGGAATGTGCAGTTCTTCCCTCTGTCTAGACTGGAGTTACCATCTAAACAAGTATTAAGAAAACATGGATGAGGTCTGGTAGCTGAGTTGCTGCTTATTTCCTTCTGCTGCTCTAGTAAATGCATATACTTTGAGCACTTTAATCTTAAGGGTATGTGTGGTTTGGGTGTTTTGTTTTTTTTTCTTTCCGTTTCTGAAAGCAGTAATCATCTTTCTGTTCTCAGTCTGGGAATACTGCATACTGACTAAAAGGATTTGATGTTTAATTGTAGCAGTGTAGTAGATTTACCCTCTTCTATTAGAATGGTCTATTATAGTAAATTAGTATAAACAGTCTAATTGCTTAGGAAATCCAGGGTAAAAGGTTAATCAGCAATTTGCCTTTCTTTGAAGTACTTTGTTATGATTTACTTGTCTTAAAGAACTTTGCAAGGCATTAGTTTGTATGCCTGTCTAATCTGTGAGTCTGTCCACCTGATCTTAAGTTAAGCTCTTTGATGAACCAAGTACTTCTATTTTCTGTTTTATATTATGATAACGTAAATTATCTGTAATAAGCCATCCTAATTAAAGTTGGTAAATCTACAGCTTTGCTCCAATTACACACTAATCAATTATACACTAATTTAATTCTACTTAGCTTGATACAGTGTATCATTAATCAGGTTCAGATTTAATACAACAGAATTACTGTATTAACCAAAAAACTGGAGCATTCAAATAGGAGGAAATAAAGGAAGTCACAATGCCAAACAGTGTACATAAATACTTTCTTATCAATAATGTGTTAACAAAAGATTTCATTTTTCCTTGGGGATGTATAACTGCAACTAGTTCTTTCTTTGTGAGCAGATTATTGTTATGAGCTGAAACCACTGATAATATAATACATTTAAGCAGATCATGGTGGTTATTCTAATGCTATACCTAATTATCTAATATAGGCAATTGTCTCACTTTTCTCATGTTATTTAAGTTATTAGTTGTAAATTAAATTTGGCAAAAGTTGCAATGCCTGTGGTGGTTAAACAATAAAAGCTAGCGGCCAATAAGATGTTATTAGGTTCAGACTTGTAAGTGCTTTACCCATATATAACTCTTCTAACTTTGCTGCTGCTGTTAACATTGGGGCTGCTATTTTGATGGGCTCTTACATAGAGGTGTGCAAGAAGGTTGTCTGCATGCTCGGTGTTCCCTCTCCCTTTGCAAGGCCTAGGATTGACGGAAATCTGCCACCTGGAGTTTCCCTAAAAGTTTGTGAGTTGCAGGGTGCAGTCCACTTGAAAAATACAGATGCCGCACAAAGATAACACAGTTTCCAAAAGTGCTCACAAATAAAGACATAAATAAGACAAATAGGAAATCTTGAAAAATAGAAAAGAGACAGCTCAGCAAACACGTCGTCACTTAAAAACCTCTCTGTTCCTCTCAGGAATAGTTTAGCGTAATTAAAGAAGGGTTGAAGGGGAATAAGGGACTTCAATAGGTATTTCACAAAATAAGATAGTAGGTAGAAACTAAATTGAATAATAATTGAAGTTAAATTTTATGACTCAGAGGAAAGTATAAGTTTTCAGATATCTTTGCAAGAGGGAATGCAGGAATATAATTAGGTTGTGAAAAAAAAATTGGAAACAATTACTGGAAAACAGGAATAAGAGAATACAAGGAAAATGGTGACTATCCTCAGGACTGCTGTTCTAGATAACATGCATCTTTACGAAGAAAGGGAACTCAAACTTCTTGTGATTCTGCCAGTTCAAGTACAAAAAAATCTTGACAGGGTTTTATTTTCTTTTGCTATATATTCTCTTGGTCTGTGTTCAAGATTTCTTCTGATAAAATGCATATTTAAAAAAACTTAAATCCAGATGGGTTGTTGTAAAGACTTTGGAAAATAGACTTATTTGTCTTCCAGAATCTTAATTGGAAGCTTGTATGTGATGCATTGAGGATTGTCTGTCATTGCCATTGCTGTCACATTCTTGTCCTAAACCTATAAAGCATATTAAAAAAATAATATGTTGAGAAGATGAACAGCAGCTTCAGTTCACTTTTCCATGAGATTTGCAAGGCAGCCTTTTAGAGCTTTTAATTTGTAAAGACTTGGTTTAACTTGATAATATTTGCCAGCCAAATTTCACTTCTCTGTTGTAGGATATGAAACTGAACTGAGGAGAAAAAAGAAGTCTTTGAAACTTCTCTGGATATTGTGTAGTTTATTTCATGTCTTCAGTGTTTGTCTTTATCCAGTGATATCTCGTGTTTACATGTTGGGGAAATTGGCCGTTCTACAAGTTAAGCTAGCAAATGTGCAGTCAAGTATCAGTTCCAATAACAATGTGATGATTGTTCATGATACACAAGAGTTTGCTTTTGGGAGTATTTTTAGTGTGGATGTGCCTAGTCATTATGTCTGAAAGTGATTTAAAATAGTCTGCCTTGTTTTACATTAAAGCTGACCAACAACATCTATACAGGCAGGTGACAGTAACTGTCAGCTGTGTAATTGCCTTTAATTCTTCACTGTTGATAAGAAGCATGTATCTGTATGCTGGTGGTCTTTGGTAACATGGTCATACGTCGTGTTTTGTAGAACAGTTCAGCGCACAATATGATTGTGTGATGAAAAGATGCCCTTGTCTGTAGAGCATCTGTAACTGTGGAAGATGGGATATGTAAAGACGAGTGAGAAGAGAGGTAGCAGAAAGTAAAGACAGGGTTCCTTTACAGCAGAATGGAATAATCTCCTGGAAGGTGATATTCTAGTCTTCTGTGTAAGCTTCCGGACTTGAACAAGTGATGTCTTCTTCCCACCTCCACCCCCCCTCCCTCCCCAGGTGCTTGATCTTAATGCGCTTAGGACATACAGCTGTAAATAGATGAATGGAAGTTATACTTCAACATACTAGGTACTACATAAATTTTTATTCTTGAATACAAGTGCTTCACTCCAGCAATGTGTTGCGAAATAGTGCTGAGAAAGCAAATAATTCTGTCTTCATAAGTGGTGTATATAGAAGGTGTAGGGCCACAAGCTGAACAGGGAGATGAAATAGAAAGCAGCACACACAAAAATGAGCCAAAGTCTTCCAGCTTTTCCTAACTTTCAAGTGTTTGACTGGGAACTTTGAGTGATTTTCATGTAAGCCTTTTGTACATTTTTCTTAGTTTCATACAGTTTTTGTAGAGCCCTTTTGGGTACAAACGCATTTTGGATTGTGTTTTAATTTGAAACTTCAGCAATTTTGCTTTGAAATGCAACTGTTCCCACATTAGAATAGATCAGTCAACTGAGAAATCCACAGTCTTAAATCCAGGAAATAGAAATTAACTGAAATGTGTTGGAAGTTCATTTCTTCTCCCTCCTCTCCCCCTCCCCCCCTTTTTTTTGTAGTAGGATGTAATGTTTGAATTGTAAGACATCTGTGTAATATTACCTTTGTCTCAAAATACATGTTACATAATATATTTTAATTAATGATTTTAACTGTGCTACTAATTAGTAAAGGAGAACAGAGTTACAAGTGGAGAAAAAAAAACCTCATGAATGAAAATCAAATTACTATATTTTATTAATGAGGTAATAATTTATCATGGCATAATTACGTTCATAGTATATAGCTAGTTGTTTCGGGAGTTCACTTTTTTTAAAAAAGCATGCACACATGCATAGTTTACACTGATGCTTTTAGGTACATGCAACTTTGCATGCGAATATTCTGTACAGCGTTCCAGTAGCTCTCATTGCAAGTCACTGAAAAGTAGCAAATGATATGTTATTTCCTTAGTGGAGTTTAGATTTGTGTGATATAAAGGCAATAGCTAAGTCATGATCTAAGCTAACTTCCTACTATCTGTTTATGCAGTAAAAAAAAAGTGTATGTACTTGTGACCCTAGTTCTATAGGGGAGTAAAATCTTTTGCGAAAAGTGTCTTACAGTTTTAAATTACTGTTGTGACTGATACCTTAATGTCTAATATTTTCAAAGCAAGTGTTTCTAAATGTGTGAATATTAGCTACTTTAAGTTATGGTGACTACTGCAAAATTTCCTTATGTTTTCAAGTATTTTATATTCATGTACATTGTTCATAATGGATTTCTATTTCAAGTTTAACATTATAATTTCCCTCTATAATGAATGAGAACCTATTAATAAAAATCTTTATTAAAGTTTTGTGAAATGACACAATTCCCAAAAATTATGGGAAGTTAATTCAACAGTTATGAAAAGTTACTTTTTAGAAATGCATTTATATTGCTGATAAGCATTTGTTTTAAGAGGAGTATAAATGTTCCAGATGTTCCCAATATTCACAAATGACCACAATTACATATCACTACTAAATTGTCTCCCTCAAAAGCAAGTTCTGCAAAGACAGTTGTGCCTTTGAGTATGGCACAAAGCCATAACATAGTCACTTTTAAACCAGAGGAAGAAGAGATCAGGGACATAGGAGCATAAGCTGACTACTCTGATTCTAGACCAGTGAATTTGCCATCTTTTGTTATAAATAGGTAGATATGGAGATGAGCATGCTCACATGGGTCCAGAGGAGGACCATGGAGATGATCAGAGAGCTTGAGCACCTCTCCTATGCGGGCAGGCTGAGAGAGTTGTGGTTGCTCAGCCTGCAGAAGAGAAGGCTACAGGGAGACCTTACAGCAGCCTTCTGGTACTTAAATGGAGCCTACAGGAAAGATGAGGAGGGACTTTTTATCAGAGGAAATTAGTGATAGAATGACAGGTAATGGTTCTAAACTGAAAGAAGGTAGATTTAGATTAGATATTAGAAACGAATTCTTTCCTTGGTTGGTCACTTCCAACACAAACCATTCTATGGTTCTGTGATATGGTATATGCTGTAGCAAAACCCCTGTATTTATTTTGCTATATATAATATTTCATGTATACATGCACCTATATACTTTTTTCCTGATACTTGAGGGTTTTTTGTTTTATTATTACTTTTGTTTTTATTACTATTATTGTATGAGTTAAAAATCAGAGTAAAGTGGTTTTGGAGACTGTATTTGTTGCTTCTATATCAACTCCTTAGATATTATTGAGGGATAACACCCCTCAGTATTGTTTGGTTGCTAGAATACAAGTTTTAAACGCAACTTCAGGCAATTTCCAGGCAATTCCAAAATGCTGCAAGTC
>VZZY01013227.1:18270-28975 GCA_013400335.1 Eurystomus gularis | reverse complement strand
CCGGCCCCGGCCCCGGCCAAGCCGCAACTCCCGCAGAAATTCTTTGTCTTTGCTTCCAGTAGGAGCCAACCCACGGCGACTCTTCCCACGCCGGAGCGGCGCCCACTCGGGCACCTAACGGCAGAGAGAGCATCGGGGCGCACCCGAGGCGGGCTCCGAGCTCCGGCAGCTGGCCAACGGCGGTTAATACCGGCGCTCCCAATATATTCGGCTTCTCACCCTCTTTAAATATCCGTGCCATGGGCAATAGTCATATGAAATAATTCATAACTGCAGACCGCACTCTTCTGAAGCGCCTTGTTTTGTCCGCCGGACCGCCTTCTCCCCGCAGGACCGCGCACCGGCTGCGTACGCTGAATTCTTACATTCCTCCGTGGATTTCTAGCTGTGATGTATGTCCTGAAAATGTTTGCTACCAGTATTCATAATAAAACATGAGATTGCAAAATATAGATTTATGTGTCAATATCACAGTAAATTATTAATTGTTTTACGTTAATCGAATAAACGATTAATGCATAAAGGTCCTAAGTTGTCCCTTATTGACAATTAACTCATCTCCTTCCTGATTTACGTATTGTGACAACATAAGCGTCTACCTAGAGTACACTGTTTCCAGAGTGCAGAAAGTAACGGTAAGTCCATAATGTAACTTTCCTACTTGATAATGCTCTTTTCATTACTTCACTATTCTAATTTGAGAACAGATCTTTTCTTCATCCAAACAAAAATGGTACCCCCTCCCCCCCAAAATTAAATTTTAATTCATTCCGTAACTTCAAACACTTTTCTTCCTTTTCCAAATACAACTAAAGTACATCCATTTTTAAGGATATGTATTTTAATGAGTCTGCACAAGGTTAATTTTATCTAAAAGTCCAAAGGCACAATTAGACTATGCAAATTATACAAAAATGCGTGCTTATAAACTGACGAGCAAATAAGCCTCCAGCAGTCGCACAGCCACTGACACAGCAGAGCTGAGCTGTCCTGTTTCTGTCTCACACTGGCAGCATATTTATAACCTATTATGCTACCTATAAGGTATCCTGGGAAACACCATGAAATAAAATTGGTAGAAATGCTTCTTTATCACAAGCTTGTTTTCTATGATTAAGAACTGTGTTTTCTGAAGTAATCCTGTTGCGTTTGTTTTTAAATCTGGGGGAATTCCACTAGAGAAATTCACAGAACCTGGACCTATTATATCAGCTTTACAAGCTAGGCTGAATGTATTCCAGATTATACCGACCAGAAGCAAAAAAAGATGGAAGCAAAGAGCTTACAGAACCATTTAAGTAACTGAAGATAAAAAATTCAATCTGTTTTGTGTACCAAGAGTGCCTACGAGTACTAACAGAACTTATAAAACACTGCATACTGACTGTGTTACAGCCACATAAAGCAGACAGCACTGGAATACTTCTGATGTACTAATTATAGAAATGTAAAATAGTTGAGAATTGTTACTAACAGAACTCTGGGTGAGAGCAGAGAAGCTGAAACCAAAGATCCTGTTGCCTTCTCTTGGAAGCTGTTTGCCCCTGACACTTGTTTCTTGGCAAGAGGAAGTTTAACTTTGCCCCGCAAAAACCTCACACATACCTGAAGAGAACTGTGGTCACAAGTATCTGGTGATGCTGGACAGTGTTTAAGCTTCTACAACTGGCAAAGCACGTACATTAGTGACTGCAGAGAATTACGGCTGTTTCTGAGAATTCTCATGTATTACAAAGTATAAATCATACACAAACATGTTACAATTACCTCTATCTTTTTACCATCTTAAATATGCCATTCTGTGAAGAGTGTCTGCTAAGTTTTCGTATGTTGTTTGGCCGAAGTTTTTTTTTCTTACGCTTGGGACATTTTTAAGCATGGATTTATGTTAACTCGTCAATGCCTGTAATATGCAAACATCTCACTGTCTTCCGAGAGCATTCCTAGGATCCCTCTCCTACCCTGGCTCAGTTTTATGGAACTTGCAGAAAAATTTCTCAATACATCTGCCCTTCTGTAAAACCAGTCAAAATCAACCAAAAGATGAGAAAGTTAATCAGGGAACGGGAAAAAAAGACACACCACTAAAGAAAAAGTAAAAAAGTAATTCTTTCCTGCAATAAGAGATTCAACTTGTAGAACAGCTTTCTTCTGGCTTAAGCCCCAACAAGCAGCTTCTGACAATTCTTAGCCAAAATAAAGATGAAAAACTAGCTTTAGCCAGCAGAACATTTCAAGTATATGGATAGAAAACACCAAATACTAGACAACCAATACCTATCATGATGGTATTGACTGACGGAAGAGTCAAACCATTCCTTCAGTAGACTGGTCCTGAATAATTTTATCACACGCACACTGCAGAACAGGGTGTCAAGTGGAGCTTTTGAAGAAAAGACACTTCTAAAGTGCAGCTATCGCTTAATATTTGGGGCAACAAGAAGAGTATAGTCATATACCACACTTGAACCAGTCATCAAGAAATAGTTTACAAAGCAACCCAAATAAAATATACTGCATTAATCCAGCATACAAATCACAAAAGAGAAGTCATTCATCATGACACTGACTAGAGGCAGCAGCTGTATTATTTTAAAGTTAAAAAGAAATCTCATCTGTTTATTTTGTTAGTGCAGCTTCCAGGCATATGCTCACTTAACATTCAGACAAGGAATATGTATATTGTATAAATAGCTTTCATACAGTCTTCCTTTTCCTGTGATGTGCACAGCAATCACCTGTCTACTTAGAGGATTTCTATTCTTGAAGAATAGAAGTCACTATGTAGAATACGCATTCTATCTTAAACTACTTACTTGCCTTAATTGTGCTTGTCCACTGGGAATACTTCAGAGAATGTCTCCAGAAATGTTGCCACGCTACCAAAACCAGGTAATTGCTCCTATTTTTTTTTTTATTTTACTTTAAGATACATCAGATTTCAGGGCTATACTAGACCCACAGTAAGTAGTTTTTTAAATCTCATAATAATATTTTAATCCTCTTTTTACTGTTCTGATATTTTCCTAATCAAACTAAAGCACCAAAAAGATAAATGAGTATCTAGGCTTCCTCCCAATATCTGTAGAAAAAGCAAAACTACAAACCAGAAACAACCAGCTCATTTTAAAGATATTTCGCTAAAATCAGATTGTTTCTTTAGAGAACCTCAAGCAGACCAGAAACCAGCACTGTTCTAAACTGAAGTAAATATGGGTTATTATGCAATGTACTTGACTTCCCAGCCTCTCCTGATGTCTGTACACATGACCTTACCTTGCCTAGCAAGTGGCATCAAGAATCAATCTAGCAGAAGCTTGGTGGTGGGTGGGTAGCAGCACAAATAAAAGGGATATTGGATGGGCATGGAAATATGATATTATCCCTGTTCAGCAGCAACCCACATTTATGTCAGTCTAAAAAAAAAAAAAATTTCACCACAGAGCTAAGGGCATCATACTAGTGCCACAGTTCACCAAAACAGATAAGCCAGGCTGTGAGTTAGCTGCAAAAAGATGATGTGAAGGGACAATATTTCCCCAAATAGCAAATGCTCCCACCGCTTCCCTCTGTCAGATAGCTACTATGTGGCATCAGGGGAATTGGTTCCCCTAGCTGATGTGAAGGAAAACCAACCCTGAAAAGAGGGATAGATTTCCACTCAATCAGTAAATTAAACCAGCTATATTTTAATTGCTCAATTACACAACAAAACACTTGGGGAAGAAAAGGTATAAAAGCTAACAGCCAAAGGCAAGAGGATCTCCTTCAGCAGGGGCGAGATATCAGATAAATAGTAAAGTGAAACTGCACTAGAGGTAAAATGTCTGCAGGATTTAAGAGCCAGGGTGCTTACAGGAGCCATAGTATAGATAAAAACCATTCTAAAAAAAGGCCATCAAGGGAAAAAAATGTCATCTTCATTAAATTCCAAAATACAAAACCCCCAGCTTGGTCGGTGCAAGACCCTGTAACATGACAAACTATCATTGCTTACCTTAGTACCCCTATATAGGTATATGCCTATGTCAAACTGAGTTTACCTGATAGATGGCATATACGCAGCATGTCTTTTCTGCCCGCTCTCACTATACTTTTATAAAACAGCATGTTCTATAGAGGCAGATTTGAGGGATATGATCTGCCCTTCTTTGCAGTTGGACAGGAGCATACTTACATGCTCCTTGCTCTACACGCTTCCATTTTCTGGCACTTTGTTAATTAACAAGTCCTGAACGACCATGAGGTTCTGCAGTGATATGAAGCCAGTTTACGTATTTCTTCTTCCAAAATTCGTCAGTTTAAAAGTCAGTATGAGAACAGTGTGGTCAAACAAGTGGCCAGTGATTATTCCCATCTTTGAAACTTTTTCCCCTAAGGTAACATCTCAAAGAAGAAAATGCTGCCTAGGCAACTCAGCTTTTCTTATATGCACATTCTTATCCAGAGGTAGACTTGCTGCTGACTGACACTAAGGAAGTAGAATTACACAGGGCAGCTGCCGTATGGGTTCTCCCTAAGCCAACAGTGCCACCCACCTCCAGCTTTGCGAGCTGTAAGCCCTCCCTCTTTTTTTTTTTTTCCCCCTTGCCTCAGCATCCTCTCACAGCAGCTGCTGCTGTTGGAAAAAGAGAAGCTATTGTTTGAATGATAGAGATACACTGCCACTTACACAAATACAGGATTCAGTAGCACTTCTGCACCCCAAACAAGGTAAGGTTTGGGCCACACAGAATACAACTTATCAAGTAGTTTCAAACACTTTCGAGGAGTTCATATAAGCTTCCCAAATCTTATAAGGTAGAAAAATAGGGAGCCATGTCCTTATCCCAAACAGTCAAAGGAAGCTTTAGCCTTCAGAACTGTGGCTTCAGTGTAATCCAAAAGCTTCAGTTAAATGGTGTTATAAAAACTATCTATTTTTTTACCACATCTTGATAACAAAACATTCCATTTTTTTTATACTGAAAGAATACTATCTCCCTGATACCTCCTTTAAAATTACTCTACCAGAAGAGTCTACCTCTTGTCTTGGCACAACAAAACTTCCATGGCAACTAAAAACACCCTTCGTGCTTATTTTAGAGAAGCCAGGAGACTCAGAAACTGCAGTAGAGGGAACAACCTCCCTTGTGACAAGGTTTTGTTTCATTTGTCTTTTTCTTTTGTGGTTTGTTTTATTTTTCCACTTGAAGCTGAAAGCAAATCAAAACACTACAACTTAAGAAACAAGAATGTGTAAACCAAGAAACTAGCTTAAAAATACCATTTGGAGGCAGCATAAACCAGTGAAAATCTCTGAAGTCCTAGCCTTGGTTCTTTGAATTTACTCACATTAACATATTTAAAAGCAGCATACTAATAATTTTACTTGGTAATTAACCCTCATTTTAAGGATTTTATTTCATTTTATGTTTTGCTGTACTACGGAACCTAGTATCTCAAAGTTTCCCTTGCTCTCTGAACACACAACTTTGTTGCCAAAACAACGTCGCAAATCATTTTAATACATATTCTATACCTTATTCCTTTGCTCCCCAGCTAACAGTGTGGTATTTATCGTGTTGAACTGGTTTTCTTATTTCCTATCTTACAATATCCAAAACCTTAAATAGCAAGTACGTTATGTATATAAAATACCTTTAGCTGAATATGTGCAAAGTAAACTCATACAACCTTAATGTAGGGAAGAAACAGCAACACCTGAGGGCAGAATTTTGTTTGAGGGGAAAAAGAGTAAAATCTGCTAATACTTATTAAAAAAACCCCTCAAGGAATTTCAGTTGAGACAAAAGAATCCCTTAACAACAATAAAAGTAAAATTTGGTGATGATGGCTAGATGCCAGGAGTTGCAATGCTCCTGCAGTACGCAATGCCTCTCTATTGCTGCCTCCAATATCAAAGATCAGAGACTTGGAAGCTTCGGACTTGGAAAGCAGAAAGACAATGCTAAGACCTTTGGTTTATTACGCCCCTTTGAAAGACTGGATTTTTCAGCTTCCAGCAGATTTCCACAAGCACACCAAGCTTATTTGGAAGAGAACATCCAGCCTCTTTTCATGGCTACTACTGCTATACAGTGATATAAAGGATTCTTCAACTATCCTATTCATCCCAGTACCAGCCTTTATTCTTTCATTCATATAGATCTTCAAGTTTCATCAGAATCCTGATGAACAGATATGCTGTTCTCAAAGAGCTACAGGCAAAAATAAGTTTTTAACTATTAATAAATTATAATAGCATTCCTAGACCCTCTGTTACTGTTACCATACCATTAAATTGAGATATTACAGCTAAAAATATAACTCTCCTTTCAGGTGAAGAGCAACTGTATACTTACTGTTGCTAGATTAGACCCATTTCTTTCATAGCGCTGAAAGAAGCCAAAGCTGTCTTTAAAGTTTTATAATGACAAGTTCCCTACTCTGAAATAAAAGGAAGTTATTGGAACTATGGCTACTTCATACAAAGACAATTCTTTACCTTGTGATGTAATTTCCCCATAGTTGCTGTTAAACAGCACATTACATAAGGTATTTGTTATATAAGGGGCAAGCAGTCTTTCCACAGAACAGCTGTCAGTCCATCAAATGAAGAAGAGTTCAGAAAGATTATTCATTTCTTTGCCCACAAGGATTATTGATTACAGTAGTCTTGAGATAGAACAGCAGGCACCAATAGCTAGGTTCCCAAGAAGAAAGTTAGGAAGTGCCATGTCATTTCTTTATATTAACCCATCCAGTTTTACCTTGAACTAAAACATGTGATACTGATAAGACTCCTCTAACAAGCAGAGCACATTCTTGCAGTGTTAGCTTCACACTCGAGACTTCAGGAAGGTGGAGAGCACTTTTGAATTGCAACTCACTTGAAAGCTGATCTAACTGCCATCATCTGAAAACCCAGGGAATATCATTTCAAAATTACTGTTTTAAATATTAGAATGCCCCATTTTGCAGCAAAGGCACATGAAAATGTTTCGACTGCCAGAGCTTACGCTTGCAGTAAACTGCAGCTTTGCACCGTGCCATCAGTTTAAAATCCCAACTTATAATTCACTTATAGACTCTATTCCTACAGAGACTTTCTAAGGGAAAAAAAAAAACAAACACCAACACCTTGCTTGCTAGAAAACTATAAATATAAAATAAGCTTTTACTACTGTAAACTTGGACTACTTTCTAAAGTCAAACCGTTGTGAGACTTCATATGCCAAACATTTGTTTCTGCTCACTGGAAGCATTAATGCTACAAGCAGTTTGGCTAGCATGGTTTTTCTTTCCTGCGCTTGAGTCTCTGTAAAAGTGCCATCTATCCTCGTCTGACCAGTCTGTGTCTGGAGAGCTTGTGTGCCTAGAAGTGAGACAAGGTATTACACAGCTTCCTATCCCAATTCCCATTTCAAAACACTTTTTACTAAGTTAAATAGAACACACATTGATGCTCAAAGTCATCAAACACACTGTTTTTAGGAAAAGAAACTATATACATGAAGGTCATCATCTATGTTAACCACTCAATGACTCACTACCTAAAAATCAGACTTACCTAGCAGAAGTGCTACATCCCAGTGTTGTCCCAAGTGGACCCCATTAAAGCCTACAAAGTCAAGTCACTCCAGAGTGGATACAAGTATTCTGTAGCTGGAAAAAAGCTCTCCTGGTGCTTTTTAGAGAAAGTAATGTATTTCAAGCAAGGAAATTATCCAGTTATTCTGATCTAGCACTGTTCCACTCTCTTCAAGATCATAAGCAAAAGAGTCAATGACTCTTACCATCAGTGAGCAAGATCAGGAGTCAGTCACTTCAGATAAAGTTTTTCATCTATGATCCTGCAAGCCTGGAAGGTTAAGGACTTTCTAATTTCTGTCTTGTGGGTTTGGGGAAGGAGAAAGAAGGGAAAGAAAAAACATTTACTGACCCTCCTGGTAGAAACATTTTCACAGGGAAAAAAAAACCAAAAAAGCCCACACCAAAATATTCAACCCCAACCCCTCAACGGCCAGAAGAAAACAATAACTGAAGCCTACAAATACATATCTCACCCAAGCGTTTTATTTACAGAGTGGGCTGGCACTTGTACAGGCACTACTTTGTCCTAAACACCCTGCAACCACTAGGCACACATTTATTTTTGCATTCAATTTACTTTGGCTTCAGAAAGAAAAAGGAAAGAAATAATATCTCTAAAAAGATTATTAAAACTAATTAACCAAAAATATGTTGAGACATGGGGGAAGGAGAGGAAAGACCAAACTGATCAGAACCAGAGATTGTGTCAACCAAACTAAATTTGCATCACATAGGACAAACTTCAGAGGAAAGCCATCAAAGGAGGAATTACATTTTTATGATAAAGATGAGGGGTGAACATGAGAGAAAAAATGGGAGGAAAGCTGTGTAAGGTTTCTGTCATACAAGCCAAAAAAAAAAAAAAATATCCATCTCTATTCTTTCCCTTCTGAAAGGCCACAAAGAATAAAATACTCCAGCTGTTAATTTTAAGATGGCTTTGCTTTCTTTTTTCTTTTTGGGACTTGAAAAGTGATTTCAAACCAGTTCTTACAGTTTCCTCCCCTCATTAGAAAATTCCGATCACACAACTAAAGGCACTGACACCTGGATGAACTGAACTGCTTGCCAGTGTTACAGCAGAAAGAAAAGAGAATTCATCAATTGCACTACTGAATATGAGTTCATTTATACAGAAAAAATGCGCATCTTATTGAATGAAAGCAATATGAAAGGAAAACGCCTCTGCAGTGGCACATCATACTAGTATTTAAACATTCAAGTGTTCAGGATATCTTTTTTAAATATAAAAAGGAAGTAAATCCAATACAGCTTCTCAGGCAAAGGTTCTGGAACAGAAAATATCAGACATCAATGTTCTTTCTACAAAGTCTGCATGTCTTCTCCCTGTTGTAAACACTGCACAAATTAAAATACAAACCCACGGAGCTCAACCAGTTGAGTTATACAGTCTCCAGATTTTCATTTGAATCCGCATTAAAACGAAACTATTATAATGTATGTGCATTTAGTAAAATATGATGGTAAAGGGAATTCCTTTATCTTGAAAAAAGATGTGTCACACACACAAGGTTCTACATGCTCTCAGAACTGAAATCATCCCTAGAAATAACATATGGAACCTTGTGATCCTGTCAGTGTGCAAGAAATGCTGTTTATCTCTGCCGTAAGGGTTGCAGACGACTGTTTTAAAGGGAACAAGGATACTTTTCTCTGCTCTGACTAGATATCAACTTTCCGTGTTTATTATCCCCACCCTACAGTTAATTGTTGCTGTCTAAGTATGAAAAATAGTTTATTGTAATCATCACAATTTTTTTCTACTCAATCAGCACTGTCTGAGAAGCAGAAGCCAATGCAAACACCGCAACTTTGGGGAGCCAGATGAAATGCCTATCTCTGCCTAACATCTTGAGGTTCCGTTACTTGAACACTGCACTTACTGGAAATGCTCTTTTTTAATTACATGCATTAATAGACTACTATTAAAACAATAAACAAATAAGTCCTGTCAATCCTAAGATTTATTCTTCACAGTTTGCGACTTCAACAATACCTTGCTATTACAACCAGAAAAGCATCTCTCTGTATGTACTACATCATTGACATAGATGTTAAATTCACCCACATGATGTACTATTTATAAGGAATAAGTGAAGTATTCTTTTCCTATAGAGCTCTTCTTCTCCTGGTATTTCTTTCTCCAAACACTTGTTGATTGCTTATCCCCATGCCTTTGTGCTTCTTCTCCCTTTCCCCCAAATCTTTTCTCCATCACAGACAGCACTGCAATAGAAGCAAGCATGTGCGTGTTTGGTAAGCAAGGAGAGAATCTTGAGCAAGACATCAAAAAGATAAGGGCATAAAATAGCTCCTTCCGCAAGTCCTCCAAAACCAGAATTATCTAAAGAAAGCAAAACCAGAAGCCAACAAGTTTAATCATAAAAGCTGATGTTATGGAAATTAACCTTTCCTTCTCTCCTTTTACTACAGAGGTAGCCCACGCTTCATTGTAAATGCAGTGTTTTAAAAAATTGGATCACCTAACATCATTAAATGAGGCCATCTAATGCAAAACTATCACCAGTAGTTTTCATTTACAGTAGTACAGAATATAGACTAATATTTGAAAGTTCATTAAGATCTGCTTATTACGCATGATAATTTGGATACACAAGGACCACTATGTCATGCTTATTATTTAGAATGAAAGTCAAACTTGACCACCTGAGTCATCACCTACACTGACTGTAGCAGAAGCCTCAGTAGGTAAGTCTCAGTTAGTTCAAATTAGACAGTGATACTGTTGTTCATAAAGCTCTTTTGGAGAAGAAAAAAAACCACAACAACAAAAGGAAGAGAGACAGTTAACCTGCTCTTATTTACTTATTTATACAGACAACTTTATCAAACCTTTTCTTGTTAACCATGTGTATATTTTCCCTTTAAAATAACAATAATGTGTGTTAATGGGAAAGTTATTTCCCAAAATTTGCATTTTCATAGAATCATAGAGTGCCAAGTTGGAAGGGACCTCAAGAATCATCTAGTCCAATCTTAAGCATAGTTTAAGTGAGGTGGGCCAGCAGCTTGTCAAGATGAGTCTTGAAACTGTCTCATGTTGGGGAATCCACCACTTCCATTAGGAGACTATTCCAATGTTTAATTG
>VZZY01013227.1:534-18157 GCA_013400335.1 Eurystomus gularis | reverse complement strand
GACCCTCTCCAGCTTGTCCGCATCTTTTTTGTATAGCAGAGACCAAAACTGAACACAGTACTTGAGGTGTGGTCTGACCAGCACTGAGTAAAGTGGGAGAATGACTTCTTTATCTCTGCTGGTGATGCCCCTCTTAATGCAACCCAGCATCCTGCCAGCCGCCTTTGCCACTGCAGCTCACTGCTCACTCATGTTGAGCTTGCTGTCCACCAAGACCCCTAGGTCACTCCACACAGGGCTGCTCTCCAGCCAGGTGGAACCCAGTTTGAACTGCATTCCTGGGTTATGTGTTCCCAGGTGCAAGATTCTACACTTATCTCCATTGAACTTCATAAGGCTCCTGCTAGCCCACTCCTCCAGCCTGTCCAGATCTTCCTGGAGGGTGGCTCTCCCCTCTGGAGTGTCAACCACCCCACTCATTTTTGTGTTGTCTGCAAATTTCACCAGGGTGCCCTTAATTCCAGCATCCAAGTCACTTATGAAGATATTAAACAGCATTGGGCCCAATATTGATCCCTGGGGGACCCTGCTTGTGACTGGTTGCCATTCTGAGAAGGAACCATTTACCACCACCCACTGGGTATGGCCTGTCAGCCAGTTCCCCGACCCCCCGCACAGACCAGGTCATAAAGAGTCAGTTTAGCTCGTAATGACATAATTTGTTTGTTTTTAAAGAGAAATTCAGGACTCAGAAAGGTGTTTTTTCTAACACCATTTACATAACAACTTGAGAATTCCAGAAGGGCTAAAGCAAACCTTCACCTTTTCTTTCTGTTGAAGTGAGATACTAGGATAGTTTGTTTCTTCAAGTTTGTACCTTAAGTACAGTGCCTTCTGCTGTGCTTTGGGACAAAATAATATGCATGGTAACAGTACTTGAACCACTAATATTATGTTTGTTTCAATAAAATCATAATTTAGTGCCAAAGCAGGACAGGGAAGGTCTTTATCAAGGAACTACTGAAAAAGCATCCCCACCCCTACTTTTTCTTTTTTTTAAGAAAATGTACTGTATTTCTATATTTCTGTGTACAATGTAATGTTTCACTATTAAAGCCGGCATAGTAATTTCCCAAACTGATGATTCAACGTCTGTAATTAACGATTACTGTGGAAACATGATTCATTTTATTATCAATTCATTCAATGCCAATACAGCAAGCAAGAAGAAACAATAGTTGAGGTCACTATGAAAAAATCCTCATGTTGCACAGATGCTGGCATTTAATAGTGAGTTAAAAAGTTATGTGCTTAAGTACAACCAGGGTATCGCATCTGATAATTAAAGAATGTCAGAGAATGCTCTGGTAGTAATAGATTAAACAAGGAAGTGTCAATTTTTTTGCTTTCCCAACAAGAGGGTGGCGGGGGTGGGGGGAAGGCATTTTTATTGCCATAGCACTTCCAGCAAGTTGATATTAAAAAGGAGATTTCATGCCAAAGTCAGCTGCTTAATCAGATAAAGAAGGCTTTCCTATTTCCCATTGTATAGATCAAGTTGGCTACAGGAGCCACACAGAGCTTTGACTAGCACATTTTTCCGTGAGGGCTGTATCGTTTGATCATAGCAAAGCACAAGGACTGCTGGGTAATCTGAATCAGAGCTGCAGAAAAAGGGAGCCAGGCAGCCTGCTGAGGCCAAGATAACCATGTCACCCCAGCATCCCACAGTACTCCCAATTGTGGACCCAGGTGTGGGAAGAATCACCCATCTCCATTTACAAATTTGTCATGGAGGTTTTCACATGGCTCCCACTTGATGCAGTATGCTTTGTCCAAAGCTCATCTATAGCAACTTTAACACATGCTTGTTAAGGCCAGCCCCCCTATACTGATGAAGATTCTCCTCATTACTTTCAAAGCATTAAATTTCAAATCCTTACTACTTTGAAAGGCCATATATAGAATTTTCAATATAGGTCTTTGCAACAGATGTAGCAATTTATGAAGCCAATAAAACCTTGCCCTCTAAAGGTAGCGCTTTTGTTTAGAAGACAGGGCATCTGAAAAGATGACTCTCTACCTGTGATGCTGTTTATAGCCTTCTCCAGCAGGCTGGAAGCAGAAAATGATTGGTGGGTTAGGTCACCTGATATTCAGAATGATGACAGATTAACCCGTTGATAGGTGGTTAATAGGTCAGAAGGAACCCCTGAGCAGGACCAAGTTTAGAAGCTCAGCTTTTCACCAGGTACTGCCCCTGAAACACTTCCTTGCCATTTCCAGCCTTCTCACTTTCCTAAAGCAGCAAGCAGCCCTGCAAGCCTCCAGTGTCTTCTGTTAACTCCTCTTTCACATGCTACAGTTTTGAACCAAATGTGGTTCTGGACTGTGAAGTAGGCACTGCAAAATGACCCATCCAAGCATTTTAACCCTTTTCACAGGAATCCTGTTGAAGCTGTTGACCTGGAGAAAAACTCTTCAAAGCTGCAGCCAAAAAAGTACCAAAATACCACCATTACTCCTAGCTCCTGAACAAACACAGTCTCAAGCCACTATCTGCACTGTATCCTGAAAACTAATTACTTTGCTGTACTTCCACCAATATTGCTATTCTTTCATGAAACCACCAGTATTGCTAATAACTTGTAAGACAGGTTATGGTCTCTCTATATAAACAAATTATGTAGAAGCCTGTAATGTGAACTAGGCACTAATGTATTACCTTGTTTTTATGCTGTATTTTTAAGTAGAAGCAACAGCAGTAACTGAGGCAATTCCAATTAGCTTATTTATTTTCCAGGTCCCAGTGGGCAAGAACATAACTGGCTCTCACAGAAGAATTTGGAGTGGGATAGAAAAGAGTATTGAAAGTTTAGGGTGTTCCCTTTAATAATTCTTATTAAAAATGGGGGTGGTGGCTGTTGCTTCTCCCCCTGCACCATCATCCCATTCTCTTAAATGTTAAGTTTGAAGACAGTGCAGCAGGTTCCTTTCTGATCTGTATAGTGCAGACAGGCCACACGCCCATCCATTCACAAAAGAGAATAAGGGACTTACATAATAAAACACTGTTTTCCATTTTTCCATTCCAAGTTTCCTTTCGTTTTCACACACTGAATTTTTGCAGAGGTGATCACTTTTCCTAAGCATTCCAAGAAACTTCTGCATCCTCTTTCACTTCGTCAGATGAATTTGCATTGCCAAGATGCAGTCCAGAGCTATAAATTCCATCTATATTCAGTCTGGTATTAACCTCCTGAATACTATTTCTAAACACAACAGTCATTCATACAAACACTGCTGGGAACCCAATGATCTCTATGTGACTAAAAAGTCAGAGTTCTGAGTTAGCAATTTTTCATGCACAGTTATGTCTGTTTGCAATTAAGAAAGCTATCATTCCTTCCAACAGCTTAATCCTAGAATCCTGGACTCGCCCAGGCTGGAAGAGACCTCTGAAGATCACCTGGTCCAACCTTTTGTGGAAAAGAGAGCCTAGATGAGATTCTCTAGCACCCTGTCCAATTGCATCTTGAGAACTTACAAGTTGGGGTTTTTTAAAATAATGCTTAGAAACTAACAGAAAGAAAAAAAAAACCCCAAACCCCACCTAAATACCAAAAGGCTATTCTGAGGATCACAAACCTAATCTAAAGACCAAAAGCTTCAGCAACCAAATCATACCAGTAGCTTTAACAGGATTACTGTGAAAACAGTAAAACTCTCCATATACACAGGCATTATAATAAGATAAAATGTTTACAGTTTTGAAGAAGCATTTAGAGAAGTAAACACAAGTTACCCCATCAATAGCACATTCACACTGAGTGAAGAAAGAAGCTACTAATTCTAAGCACAGCTGTTACCAACGTAAACCAGCAAATCTTCAAGCCCAGGACCTCTGCACTTAGGTAATGGGAACAGTACCTGCAACAACATTTTGCAGTTTGCTCCCTGTTAGTATCTCATTAACAAAAATATCTATCACATTCTTAACTCCAATTGCAGCATGCCAGAATTCAACTTCCATGATATGCTTACAATAAATGACAGGCTACACAGGATATTTTTTCTTTTCTGCAGAAAGACAACTGCAACTTTGATTTTCCTGTTATGTTTTTCATCTTCCATGACATCCTCCCACTTGTTAGTAGGTGCTTTTCAAGTCTCCATCTTTCTTCAGAGGAAGAAAAATGTGAGGAGGTCATTTAATTCTAACCTCACCCCAATGGATAGATGTTCAATACAATTTAATGCAAATGATCACTGCAGCAGAAAGCCCCAGGAAGAAATCAGCACATCCTACATTTTCTCCTGTTATTAGAAAGGCTTTCAGCATGCCTACAACAATATACTTAGGCCCGACATATAATAGAAACTACCTTTGTCAAACTAAGCCAAGGTGAAGAACCTTTTCTTTGCTGAGGCCAAAAAGAAGCCTTACAAAAAATGTGGCACACGACGTTAACACACTTTTGTGCTATTCTCTGATAATGTAAAGTCAGATGTCCCAGAAGTCAGAGTTAAACCATTAAGCCAGCTCTAAACAGACACACAGTTATGTCAACAAAAAAAATGCAGGCAAGTTAAACTCAATGTTTTTACTGGCGTTTTTACTGTGGCTAAATTTGGAAGTCATATCACTTTAAAAACATAGGAAAAATGCTAACTACTTCTCTTTGACTCCCAGAAAGCAATGGAGGACAGGGTAAGAGTATGCACTGAACAGTCAGCTCTGCTACCTGTGAAATGGAGGTGCACAACCCAGTGATAAATAGAAGTGCTCAAAGAGCAGAAAACAGCTGACTATGTCCAAAGGCTAATGGGCAGGAAGTTTCCTCGTACAATTTGTGGGTCAACAAACCCTTGAAAAGAGACTAAGAAAACATTTTACCTCCTTTGGAAAAGAACAGAACTGAGGAAGGTGAGCCAGAATTGAATAAATTTTTCTGAGAAAGAGGCATAACAGGACACTGCTACTTCCACATTAAGTTTTAAAAGCAAATACATTTTTCTCAACTGAGAGGAATCACATCTGAGTGATGAATAAAAGGTATTTTCCTCTTCATTCCTCTCAGCAAACTTTTTGTGCTAATATAGCTAAAACAGGTCCAGATAAAGAAAAATGCAAGGTCTCCATTTCCTAGGCTCTGGGGGTGATTTTAAAGGTAAGCAGCAATTAGGTTTACTTTGAGAAAGAGCTCTGGATCATATTAGTCATTCACGACCAGATAATAAACAAGTCACAGCATCACACATGGATGCTTTTTGGTTTGCTAGCAAGATCTGAAGAAAGCCGAGAATAAAGATAAAATACACTGCAGTGAAGTCACTGTACTGAATTCATGACATCATAATTGTTGCCATGGCAACTAGCTAGTATCAAGCACAGAATGCTGCCTTCACTGCAGAATCAAGGAACACCTGTGCTGCCACAAAAGAAATGCTCTTATTCAAACATAAATCTAGTCAACAACACAGGAAATAAGATATTACTGTAAGTAAATTGCCTTTTCAATACCTTTTATTTTGTTCACCTGGTGAGAGACTTTTAAACACTTGGGCACACATAAAAAGGTCTGATAAAGTATACATGTGATAAAAAGTCTAATTGAAAAAATGATGTTTTCCTTGCACAGCGTTCCAGTTTTTCCAGTACAGAGTAATTCTTCTCTTTGAGCTTTCCTCTCCTATGCATAGGACTGCAGTCATATCCAACAAACCTCTGCCCAGACATGAAACAGAGGGCAAAAACTCCAAAGGAAAAAAAAAAAACAAAACACAACAAACCAACACATTTTCCTGTTATTTCAACAAGCCAGACAAAGTAGAGCTGTCACAGCAGCAGAACTAACTGATAAAGCGCATATTCTACATTTAGAGCCCACAACTCCTTTTGTTTAAGGACTCCCCCAGCTGGGTCTTCAAACACCAGTCGCGCATTTTTCATACACTAAATGCAATGCCTCAAATCTGCAGGGCTCCAAGAAAAGCCCAAGAGTACCTTTCCTGTAAATAAAACAGTCCTCTTTTACACGAGGAATATCTGCTGTTCCCAACTCCTCACCATTCACAAATATAAAAGCTTCAGAAATTAAATCTTCACCAATAAAAAGCTAAGCCGCTCACAATTAGGTTCGTGACTAACCATTAAGTGTTAAATGCACAAATGCCACATTTGATGTTGCAATCTCAAGTATTTGTTGAAATAAATACTCAGATTACAAAGGCACATGAAGGAAAACACACCTGAAAATTAACTTCTTCATATTAACTTGCTGCATAATAAAAGTCAGAGCTGTAGGTTAGTAATACCAGATAGTGTTTCACCATTCAACCTTAAGAGTCAATTGGCACCAAAGAAATTGTTTAAAACCAAATTTTAACAGACCACAGTGAAGTATAAAGTATATTTATTTGCTACCTCAGTGATTCTTAATGAGCAATCCATAAGCTGGACCAGAGAACACTTTCACACTACCATATGTAATTAGGTTCAGGATGCATTGATGGGTGTTTTTAGCTTCTAAGAAAACAAAACTGTCGTAGTTACCAATTAAACAACAGCACCACATCTCTATATTGGTTTCCCATCTTTGATGAACACTTTCATTGCTATCAAGTGCACCAATTACACCAAAACCAAAGGACAGAAGTGCTGAAGTAATATGTTCCTCCAGTTCCCGCTTTCTTTATAAAGACTTCAACAAATGAATATTAGACAAAGTATAGAGAATACAAAAAGTAAAATGAGGAGTTTCAGATACAGATGATTAATAGACAGCTGTGTCACACGTTTCTGGCTTCAGCATTCTCCTAACGTGATTTCATACAACCAAGAATAATGATCACTACTTGAATGACACCATGAAAATCCCCAGTTTAACTAACCTTTCACAGTATAAAGTGTAGTTGGGAAATTACTAGAGTTGACAACACATCCTAAAGAAGTTGCTGAGTGTGTCAATCTACGCCCTCTCACTGCAAAGTAAAGAAATGAACAATCTTCCACATGTTTTTAAAAACCTTCTGAACAGGTGTTGCCTTTGGTGATAACAACTTGTGTATACAAGCATATATCCTAATGCACCAAATACAGTTAATACAACTGCCACAAACTCAGAAAACTGAAAGAAGCAAGCTGATAAAACCTCAAGCAACTTATGTCAGAATTGCAACTTATGTCAACTTCTCTGCAATTCCAAGTATAAATTTCTTGATGTGCCTGTATTATACAGTTCATAGATCTATTTGT
The DNA here is from genome assembly GCA_013400335.1 of Eurystomus gularis. Classification (NCBI taxonomy): domain Eukaryota; kingdom Metazoa; phylum Chordata; class Aves; order Coraciiformes; family Coraciidae; genus Eurystomus; species Eurystomus gularis. The sequence goes on along the minus strand of VZZY01013227.1, from coordinate 10,959 downwards.
GATGTAAATACAGGACAAATGGCAATGACATTCCCTTCCTCATCAGTAAACACAGCATTTCTAGCTCTAAAACACACAATATGAAATTACTAATTAATAAGTAATGAAAAAAATACCACTCTGCCTGCAGCTAAATTTTGCTTTTTGAAAGACTAACAGAATAACTCACCCCGTAAGCAACTAATAGTCTTCTCCAAGTGCCCACAGAAAATTACAGATGCTCTCAAGACTTCAGAGAGTTTTTTATATAACTTTAAAATGAACTTGTTTTACTAGGGTTTCCACAACAGTCCTTCTGTTAAGTTTAACTGTTGCTTATGCTAACACTATATAGAGTAATGAGAAGATATAAGTGCTGGTCTACCTTTGCATATGGTGTTTTTTCTTGTATTATTCATTTATCAATATTATAACAGGAGCAACAACTGAAAATTTTCTGCTAGGATCTTCAGAGGTGTCCACAACACTTGCAAACCTGACTAGAGACAACACAACACAGAAACATTTACTGTCCTTCCTTTCCCCCCCAGCAAACCAAGCTGAGAAAGGCTAGGGGATTTCCAATGCCAAACAATTTCTAACTCTTTATGCCTTTATTCAAACTTCAATCTAGCAAATCTTTTCCACTGTTGCAGAGTTCATCATCCACAATTACAGAAAACTTAAGTGTATAAGCACTTAAGTACACTGTTATATCCTTTAAGTTTAGCTGCTAGTTTATAAGTAGCTATGTTTACTATAGATATTAAAATGTGTTACAAGACCTGCCTGGATCCATTTTCAATTTTAACTGATGTTGAGAATTATATTAATGAAGTAGTTTTTCCCCAACACATGCATGGCTGCAGTGTGTTCTCAGGAAATTTTAGGATGCTGGGCTTTAGTTAGTCCTTCGTAAATATATTTGGAACAAGTTCCTTCTGTACCACTGAACTGAACCATATAAGGTGCAACCATGTTGCAGCCAGGTTCCTGAAGTGCTGGGGGCCCAGTTGTGGGCCCCAAGTTGGAGATGACGTGTGAATGAGCCACAACCTGGCAGAATGTTTTGTTTTTTCTATTGGCTTCATGTTCCAGAGGCAGAGCCTGGCCCACCTGTGTCTCTGGGGCTCTGCCCTCACCCAGGTGGTCATGGTTGGGGTGGTGGGTGAGGCCAGGATTCTATCAACCAGGAGCTGATCAGTTGGAAGAGCTTCCTGTTGGGTGTGGCTTCTGTTGGGGCTGGTTGCATCTTGCTGAGCTCTCTCTACCTGAAAGGTAGGGCAATTAACAATGTGTGTAAGGAATTCCATGAAAAGTGGTCTGGATGATGGTAGTTCTCTGGCTCCTAGCCTGAATGGTGGTAGGACAATTATTGCCTGTAAAGTTTTCCAAAATCCTGGGTCTGGATGATGGTAGTTCTCTGGACCCCAGTCTGGATTTTGGTGGGGCAATTATGTCAAAAAAATTCTCCAGATGCCTGATTTGGCTGAACGCATGGTAGCGGTAGGGCAATTAATGAGAAATTGCCCAAAACAANATAAAGTGAACTTTGATAATGATGCTCTGCTGGATGGTAAAGATATAAAGCAGATGAAGAAACTTCAGCAAACCTTGGCAGAGAGGATGATCTGGATACTCTGCTGGATGGTAAAGAGAGAAAGTGGATACGCTGCTGGAAAAGGTGAAAGTGACTACCAGCCTGATGGAGAAACAATTGTGTAGTCAATGAAAAGTTGTGGTCACCCTTCTACAGAACTTTTGCCAGGCAGATGGCCTTTGTTAAACAGACCTCTGAGGAGAAGCCCAAAGACACTGAATTAACTGGAGTATTTTATATTCAGTATGGTGAACTAAAGAAATGTGAAGATATGATGCATGTAAATATGGTGTATGGAGGTTGTGATTCATCCATAGGTCAAGGAGCCAAAGGAATTGCTGGGGCCCAAGTTGGAGTTGACCTGTGAATGAGCCACAACCTAGCAGAATGTTTTGTTTTTTCTATTGGCTTCATGTTCCAGAAGCAGAGCCTGGCCCACCTGTGTCTCTGGGGCTCTGACCTCACCCAGGTGGTCATGGTTGGGGTGCTGGGTGAGGCCAGGATTCTATCAACCAGGAGCTGATCAGCTGGAGGAGCTTCCTGTTGGCTGTGGCTTCTGCTGGGGCTGGTTGCATCTTGCTGAGCTCTCTCAGTGGTGCTTTTCCATGTGAAGGGCCACTGAGGGAGCCATCTCTGTCCATTGTGTCCAGCAGGCCATGCTGGCACCACAGTGGGAAGCAGAGGAGCTGGGCCCACAGGAACCTATGGCAGGACTGTTTGAAAGAAGACTTCAAGGGGTTGTTGCTGAGTTCAGTGTTGGCCTGTGTGATCAGGCAACTTTTGGCAGCATAAAATGATGATGGCTGAATCAGCACAACAGCTCCAAACCAAATTAAATCACATGACAATAAAAATACAGCATTTTTACTTCTCAGAACATAGAGGAGATATTATTTACAATGTCCTTGTCTCCCACTGTACTGAGAAAAGGAATAGTCTTAAAATAAAAATCAGCTCAAAAATGATACAGATTTCTGTAGTTCCTGTCTGTAGGATAATTCTCAAACATGCTCAAGACCCTCAGTGGGTCTTAAGGAGTTGACGATCTGCTCAGCTGGGGATCTTTTCCATGAAGCAGTAAGGGAGGCTGAATTTTTAACACCCTTATCTTCACAAAGCAAGGGAGCAAAAGGAGCTTCCAGTTCTAGGGAACTAGAAATTAGTAGGAAAGCCCTTGGAGCATTGTTTCCCAGAGCTGGAAGTGTGCAGAGCAGACAAGGAACATCATCTTTCCTGAACTCTTTTATGGTGCTCCTGAGCGCTTTAGGATAGGAAAACAACCACATACAAAACTTATGATGGGCTGAGAAATAAGCGGGAAGGTGTTTTCTTTGTTTGAAAGAGAATACCAAAATAATCATAATGGCTTTGGTCAAAGATCTACCTGACCTTCCTCCAAGAGCAGACACCTAGCAAAGAGCACAAAAACAGGGCAAGCACAGGGATAGTTCCTTTGATTACATTCCCAAAATCCAAAAATTTTCAGCTCAGCAGTTTCCTGAGCCAGAGGTGAAGAACAACATGCAACAGACTGCTTAGCCCTTCTTTGTACAACTTAACACACTGAAAAAAGTGAGTAAGCAGCAAAGGTTAGTTTAAAAATCAGATCAATTAAAAATTTCTGCAAATTCAGAAGTTGGTTTTGGTTTTTTGTTTTTTGCAAAACTGAGTAAAATCAACTTTGGGAAATGATCAGGTTTCTAGTTTGCATTTTTCCACCAGATATGCCCTCATTTGAGAGCATTGACAAAAAGTCTGTCCTACAACTGCTGCTATTTCAACACGTTTCTGCGGCAGTGGTTGGCAAAATCTGACAGGCAGTGCAGCCTGGCAGCTGATGGCTTCTTCCTTACCTTGGCACACCCATCCTAACCAAAAGAAGCTATGCTGGCAGTAAAATAGTAGTTGGATAAAGCTTAGCAATGATGCGGTTCAAACAACTTGCTGTGTGAGACAGTGCAATTTGAAGTCAGAAACTACCAGACCTTGGACTAAATAAATATGCAGAAGTGCAAATTCTCAACTGTTCTGATGCTCCTAAATTCCCAAGTTTAGCTAGCTTTGTTGCAAAAAGGTGGCTAAAATAACTACATTCTGACTGAAATGGAACAGCAAGTAAAGATAATCTTATGATAACATCCATTTAAGGGAAATTACATGTAAATTGCATGCTTCACTTGAGATACTGGAAATATTTGTAACAATTTAGATTGTGTAGTTCAGACCAACATAAATTCAATAAAAACAGAACATAGCGCTGGAAAGTTCAAAAAAACCTGAAAAGGACCATATCTTTCTAACATTAAGAACAGACACTCTCATTCAGAAACAAACACTACAAGTGGAAAGTTACTGCTCCCTTTGCCCTCCTACCTTCAGTTTCTCCACAAAATCCCAATCCATTTCTGCCAGAAGCTAGGACACAGTTTCACACAGGCTCTGTCACAACAGACAACAGTCCAGAAAGTGATGTCCCAATACTCTTCCTGCTTGTGTTCCCACTTCTTTTTGGCAGCAGCCCACCCTTAAATTGGATTAAGTGTAACATGAACTGTACCCTCAGGTACAATGACAAAGCAACTCAGACAATCCCTCACTCATAGATTTCAATCAGAATTATCTGGGCTACTTTAGGCAGCTTAGATCACAGTCTTTACTAACCCAGCTAATTTTAGCTGTAATGGATTAGACAGTACCCGAATGGGCAGACACATCAATTAGATGCAGGGGAACAGGAAACTCCAACAGTCATGTCTTCTACTACTACAATCAGAGTGAGAAGAAGCAATCCCCAGCCCAGACTTTCTGGTACTTTTTCCAATGCATGTGTGCACACAGGTGTGTGTACATGCATTGGAAGATGGGGTGGGAAACACTCCCAGAGGAGTTGATAGGGAAGGGAGGTAACATTTCCTGGCATATCCATATCTCTGCAGCTTTAGAAATAAGCAAATATATTTTTAAATCTACATTTGAAAATTCAGATAAAAGTGATAACCTGCTAAAGATCAGCAGGTAAGAAACAACATGATGGATAATTAGAAAGGCATCTTTGCAATGAGATTCCTGGAAGAAACTTGAATCTCATTTCTCATTCAGTAGAACATAATAACTAATAATGTAGAAATGAGCGATTCAAACATCTGAGTCATTTTTACCTGTATTCACTGTATACTCCTCCCTCTCAGCTATATCCAAGTAGTATAAAGCTGCAACTTCAGACTGGTGTGGTCAGGCACAAATTACTAAGTCACGTGGTATTTTTCAAATAAAACTGAATCATCGAAAGGACAAAGAAAACATAGCGAAGGAGCTCACTGCAAAAAGGATGGTGACTTCTTACCAGCCCTTGAAGAAAAGGAGGGGGAAAATGAATCAAGCTACATCTCCAGCCTGATTCAACAGGTTTTTCTACACTTATTTTTAAGTCTTTAACTGTATTTTAGTGACTTAGCTGTTCATATCTTCCTTTTCCAAAACTTCATGCCCTGTCATACAGCGTCAAACATGTTATATATGCTACTTCATTTCTATACAGCCAAAACCAATTTCTGGGAAGAAACAAAAATTCAAAAAAAATTATAAGTAAAAGGCTCCTTGTCACAATATCATGATTTATAGAAAAGATAAATCTGTCTCAGAGTGATCATGTTAAATATCTGAAGCAGTTATGCTTTGGGATTTTGTGGGGGTTTTTTAAAGGTTGCTTCACAGGGATATCAGTTCAAAATTTAGCAGAAGTAACAGTGTCTGTAATTTCCCAAGTACTTTGCCAGCATGTCCTTTTAAGCCCCAGACCTTTTTAGAGAGGTGTCTCACTGTAAAGCAGCACTAAAATAGTGGGAGCCACTCAAAGGTCTCATCCACAATTTTTATTTAAGAGTTTCTGCTGTAGCTACCATTAATGCAATCATACCTATGACAGCACAAACCACACCAAATTTTTGGCACCTATTGGTTTCTAAGCTACTCTTAGGTGCAGTTTTATCACTGTCTTCAGTGATCTATGTACAGCCTGCTGCTAGGAGGCCCAGCATAGTGCCCATGGCTATACAACCCCATCACTTCCCTTGGGCCAGTACCTTTTTAGATTAACTTGAGTCCATCAACTCAATCAACTGTGGTTTCACAGTGGTTTATGTCCATCTATCAACAAAGCTATAGAATGCAACTAAGCTAACCAGAATGCTTGCTGCTGCTTTTGAAAAAAGGAAGCTTCATTTCCCTTCCTTCTTTCCCTTTCCTCCACTTTCACCCACATGGTTCTACCCTCACTCTTGCACTTAAAGGCCTTTGTTGAGCCAACTTCAACTCACCAACCAAAGATCTAAAATGATCCAGAGCTAGTTTTCCACCAGGTTAGCAAGTTAAGCTGAAGCATCCTGGAAACCAGTAAGTGCTAAGAAGGGTGCCAAACAAGTCATAATATCACATGGCTGAGAGCATGACTCCCCATTTATGCCAACAGGAAAGCCATCAGAGAGAATGAAATTACGAGAAGACCTGGGTCAACATATGTGCTTCTTGTTCCCTTTCTTGATTGGTCCTGCTATTTGTCTAATCTCATTGTAAGCCAGTTCAGAGAGCTAAACCAACAAAAAACTATTCATTATTTTTGGCAAGGCTTGTTTTCTGCCAATTTAGTTCCCTGAACTAGCTCAGCAAAGGAGTCAGGCAAGCATCTGCACCAGTGCAGAGAAGGGGGCAGGAACACACAGGGAGATGAGGACAGGCTCGAGCTGATTTAAACTGTCATTGAACTGCATACCCTACAGCAGATCTACATCACACTGTAGTTAGAGCTGACAGTAATCTGTGCCTTTACAACAGGAGGCCTTCATCGCTGATGAGAGTATGTGAACAGTACCAGCAGTGAAATATCCTAAGCAAAGTTTAACCCCTGCCCAAGCTTGGATAACTACAGGTAAAAGCAGAAGAATCACAGTACTCTTAACTTCTGAAATACTACAAAACATTAGTTAATTATTCCCCCAGCAACACCCCTGTGAACATGTTCTCTGTAATTCCCATTACACAGATTTAGCCCAGAACAGCAAAGCAAGCAAAATTGGTGACAAACTCAGGACTGGAACCCAGTAAATCCTCTACACCAAACCAACACTTCATCACCCAACTGTGTTATTAACCCTAAACTGATTCAATTAGCCAGTAGCAGTCTATAAAAACCTCCTTTTACAAAGACTTTGTAATGCACTATAGAGCTCATAATTTATAACACACTTACATTAACAAATGTGGATATTTCCTAGCTAGCTATGAAATAAACTTGGGAAAGGAATAATACTGAGATCCTAAGTAATTACTTCTTTTTCTACAGAGAAAAAATAAGTGTGCATGAAGCAGCATGAGGGCCTGTTCACACAGACCAAGAAAATTAATGCAAAGAACTATAGAATGGAAAATACATCTATATACATGTTTTTTCTCAGATTACCAATCATCAGTTTCAAGTGAAATACAAGCAGTTACTCAATACACCCTAACCCAGGCCAGTATCTTTCCTTAAATTTATCTCCCACACTCAGTCCAATAAATCCCACACTTAACTGGCCCTGTATAACAATGTAGCACATTAGGAAAAGGAGTGGGAAAATCTGTTACACAGAAGCAGATAGCTGCAACCTGTATGTATATCCAGCAACGTGTTATAGTCTTTCATTCTCATACCAGCTTAAGCACCCAAACCAAGCATATCACATTTGGGACACTCAAGTCATACTTAATTTTGTTCAACACCTTCTTTTGACAACAGCTTTGTCACATAGACTGAAAATACTTATGTCATAAAAGACAGTCATTTGCCAGAACTGTCACAGATTCTCTCAGGATAAAAAATAATAAAGCTATAAGAGCAAGTAGCAGAGGCTGTCTAATTGTCAGCTGTATAAAATATTGGTACCAAGATTATTGTCCTACAGACAACAACAGTTTGAGGGGAATAGAAAATAATACTAGAAAAAGGTAAGAAAATTACCTGACTAGATTTGTACATTAAAAACGCTGTAATCTATTTTGAAGTCTTGAACTCCACCCACAGGAGCCAAAATTTAAGGAAAGCAATTGAAAACTTATTGCTAGTTTAAAACTAGTGTAAATTTGCCAGAGAACCAGGAAAGAAATCGAACACGCCTGTGGAGAAGACAAACAGAAAGAAGCTGGATGACCGATCAATCAAACACTGTTCTGGACAGTATGGACAAAACATTTACCCCAAAATTCTTTGCACCCTCACACATCCAATCATAAAGAAGAAAAGAGCAAAAATATGCTACTCTACAGGTGGAAGTTACTGCTTGAAATTTGATAAAGACTAATGCATAATGGTGTTCAAAATATCATTTTTCTGGGCAATACATTATTACAATTGAGCAGATGTGGGAACAACTTCTACACACCCCACAAGAAACTCCTAACACAGAATATATTTGTGCTTCCTTGGTTTAATGGACAGACTGAGTTGAAGGCTACCTCACTGATTCCACCAAGTAAGGAAACTCCAGACATCATCACCATTACTTGCCAAGACAAGCATTCAGAAGTTACCCACATTCAGCATCGGGAAGTCAGTATTAACACTTATCACTTGAATTATTACTGCAGGCTAATCTTTGAGAAATTGTTAGTGACAGCAAGCCTTAATTTTTTTCCCCCTCTTAAAATGACAGGGTGGGAAGCTCAGATTCCTCCCCCTTCCTTCTAGGAAGTGAGGAGTAAGCTCTAGCTCCTGTAGTTGTTAAATCACTATACTGACACACACCTTCCCAATCTGCTCTACATGCAGCACCATGGCGACTGACATTGCTTAGGCTATTTTCCAACCAGCTGTTAGACTGGTAGGTTTTGGTCAGTTTGGAAAAAAATTACCTCTGCTATTTCACTGGGGGAACAACCTTCTGCCTTCTGTCCCTAATAAAATAATAGCTGAAAGGACAGCCAAAATAAAAGAACATATTCCCTGGTAATAACTAGGAAGGACTGCAACAGTAGCACAACCCTCCACTCTCACCACAGCCAGGTAGTCCATAGGGAGACAAAGTTTCTTTTACTCTCCCACCCACTACTGATAGAGAAACTCCAAGAAGCTGCTTAAAATCTGACACCCACCAGTGATAACTGACATAAATAAGACCTTACTCAAGATGGAAGAGTGATACCCATGCACCAGTCTCAGCACCTTCCGAGAAGCGAAGACGACGCCAGGGTTTGGGAAAAGGGGCTTCCAACTAACATGTAGACTAGGGACTTCACCGGTGAAGACATTTCTATCCACATCACGTTTCAGTAAAATTTTAAGCTACAATACAGGCACACACAGATGTGTTTGAGAGAAATACATCCATATTTTGGCATGTAAATACCTGAATTCAGAGTTATAAACCCCAGCTTGGCCATAAGATTGCACAAGGCCACTGTCCAGTATTCCATTCCATAAAATCACTAAAACATCAGCAACAAAGAAATTTTGTTTGCAAGATGCAATGTACATTTTTATCATGCTGGATAAAATATCTACAGTCTCAGCAGTGGTTAAATTGCTGCTATAAAGGAAATTGTCCTCAGATAAATGGTTTCCCTATGAGAAGGTTTCAGTGCTACACCTCACCCCAGGTCAATAAATCAAATTAACTGCACCTTGTCCTCTGGCCAATGACATCATCGGCTTGACCACATCTTGTGAAGCGAGTGCAAAAACATATGCTATTTAAGGCATGAAATCATATTACTGCTTTTTGTCCAGCCAGCCTTGTGCTGCTGGCCTGTGAAACAGTCAGTCACCTGAACAGTCTCATTACTGCTTCTACAGATTTTTTTTTTCTTCTAGCATTCAAGGCCTGTCTTCACCAAGGGTGAAGGAAAAGGATAAATAATCTGAGTCATTATTTTTTAAATCAAAATGCTTTTCATTAGCTGCAGCATAGAATTTTGTGACAAATCAAATTTAGAACCAAACTGCAAGATACGCCATCTGCATTTGTATGTGAACTCTCTTCCTAGACGTGTTTCAAATATGTTTACATGCTAATCTGGCACTGCTACTTTGAAGAACCCTGTTGTTAGGTCCTTTTTCTCCACAAGGTAAAAACAATGGTCACTAATGAAAACCTACACAGTCTTATCTGAAACCCATCCCTGCATAAATATTTTCTTTTTTAAATTACTGCCTCTTTCTAATAAAGTAATCCATTTGTTTTCTTTCTAAGTAGACTAATATCTGGTTTAAAACTGAATTACTGCAGGCAATTTAAGAGGATTAATTTCAATTTTCACTTGGTGTTCTTATGACACAATCACAGAAAACTTATCTTCCTTTCTAGATCCTGCACTGCCTAGTAGTATCTGCTGTCTTGAAAGTCAAATCTAAATGAAAGGGGGGGGGGGGGGGGGAAAGCAACCAACCCAGAACAGTCAAAGATACAAGCAGCGACAAAAGCATCTGACACACTGCTCTGTTAAACTGCATCCACATTAAGCAAAAAGAAGGTGAATAAGATTATCTTCAATGTATTCAATTCTGTATGTGTTCAGAGGGAGAAGGAAAGCTGTTCAGATTTTGAGTGTGTCTTCTATAGCTCTCTCGGTGCCAGGAAACGTAAATTAGCAGCAACTCTCCTTTAAGGAAAAGAAGCAAGGACAAAGGGACCAAAAATGCCCAAGCCTCTGAAAAGCAGATATGAAAGGAACAGCTTTACAGTCTTGAGTTGCTATAAATTAAAAATAAGCTCCTTATTTAAAAGACATGAGTGTTTGAGAATCTATGAGCAGATCTGATGCTGCTCAAGCCCCAGGAGGGTTTTGTTTTTGCTGGCAGGGGTAGAGGGGAGATG